>JAYMYI010000043.1:0-47068 GCA_036417725.1 Clanis bilineata
AAAATTTACACAAATTTGTTTTTCGTATACCGTTTATTTATTAGTTGACAATAACGGATACAGTAATTCTGCGTAAGCGACGCACCGAAAACGTGTAGATACTTGCATACTTTCGATAGTTCGGCTTACTTTTGGTTTTTCGGCTATTTCTCAAAAATTTCTATCAGACGTCTACCTGCTGGTTAGTATTATAAAATACTACCAACGAAAGCGCGTATTTTGGCGTTTTTGGATTTTGAATTTCCCAAAAATTCATTAAAAATTGACATTTTTCCAAAATTTTGACAGTTTTTTGGATATTTCCCAATTTTTTGTATTGACACCGACACGGTTCTTTTGTGTTTCGTGTGGACCGCGACGAGCCGCGTCTTTTGACGTATCGCTCGCCGCTCTGCGACACATAGAAATCGAAACACTCATTCCCCCACCATCTGCCCTCACGACCACGTGCACCGAGCCTTCTTGGTTAATGCAAACATTCAAAAATATCTGATCGATATTTCGAAATTTCGTTGATTATATTATAGATTTTATATAGTGTGGTACATCAAATTAAAGGGAATTTTAAGGACTATTATCCTGACAATATCTGGATCCCTGAAATTTCAAAAATCCTGAAATTTTCATAAAAAACTTGTTTTTCGGCATTTTCATAAAAATTTACACAAATTGTTTTCGTATACCGTTTATTTATGTTGACAATAACGGATACAGTAATTCTGCGTAAGCGACGCACCGAAAACGTGTAGATACTTGCATACTTTCGATAGTTCGGCTTACTTTTGGTTTTTCGGCTATTTCTCAAAAATTTTCTATCAGACGTCTACCTGCTGGTTAGTATATAAATACTACCAACGAAAGCGCGTATTTTGGCGTTTTTGGATTTTTGAATTTCCCAAAAAATTCATTAAAAATTGACATTTTTCCAAAATTTTGACAGTTTTTTGGATATTTCCAAATTTTTTGTATTGACACCGACACGGTTCTTTTGTGTTTCGTGTGGACCGCGACGAGCCGCGTCTTTTGACGTATCGCTCGCCGCTCTGCGACACATAGAAATCGAAACACTCATTTCCCCCACCATCTGCCCTCACGACCACGTGCACCGAGCCTTCTTGGTTAATGCAAACATTCAAAAATATCTGATCGATATTTCGAAATTTCGTTGATTATATTATAGATTTTTATATAGTGTGGTACATCAAATTAAAGGGAATTTTAAGGACTATTATCCTGACAATATCTGGATCCCTGAAATTTCAAAAATCCTGAAATTTTTCATAAAAAACTTGTTTTTTCGGCATTTTTCATAAAAATTTACACAAATTGTTTTCGTATACCGTTTATTTATGTTGACAATAACGGATACAGTAATTCTGCGTAAGCGACGCACCGAAAACGTGTAGATACTTGCATACTTTCGATAGTTCGGCTTACTTTTTGGTTTTTCGGCTATTTCTCAAAAATTTTCTATCAGACGTCTACCTGCTGGTTAGTATTATAAATACTACCAACGAAAGCGCGTATTTTGGCGTTTTTGGATTTTTGAATTTCCCAAAAAATTCATTAAAAATTGACATTTTTCCAAAATTTTGACAGTTTTTTGGATATTTCCCAAATTTTTTGTATTGACACCGACACGGTTCTTTTGTGTTTCGTGTGGACCGCGACGAGCCGCGTCTTTTGACGTATCGCTCGCCGCTCTGCGACACATAGAAATCGAAACACTCATTTCCCCCACCATCTGCCCTCACGACCACGTGCACCGAGCCTTCTTGGTTAATGCAAACATTCAAAAATATCTGATCGATATTTCGAAATTTCGTTGATTATATTATAGATTTTTATATAGTGTGGTACATCAAATTAAAGGGAATTTTAAGGACTATTATCCTGACAATATCTGGATCCCTGAAATTTCAAAAATCCTGAAATTTTTCATAAAAAACTTGTTTTTTCGGCATTTTTCATAAAAATTTACACAAATTGTTTTCGTATACCGTTTATTTATGTTGACAATAACGGATACAGTAATTCTGCGTAAGCGACGCACCGAAAACGTGTAGATACTTGCATACTTTCGATAGTTCGGCTTACTTTTTGGTTTTTCGGCTATTTCTCAAAAATTTTCTATCAGACGTCTACCTGCTGGTTAGTATTATAAATACTACCAACGAAAGCGCGTATTTTGGCGTTTTTGGATTTTTGAATTTCCCAAAAAATTCATTAAAAATTGACATTTTTCCAAAATTTTGACAGTTTTTTGGATATTTCCCAAATTTTTTGTATTGACACCGACACGGTTCTTTTGTGTTTCGTGTGGACCGCGACGAGCCGCGTCTTTTGACGTATCGCTCGCCGCTCTGCGACACATAGAAATCGAAACACTCATTTCCCCCACCATCTGCCCTCACGACCACGTGCACCGAGCCTTCTTGGTTAATGCAAACATTCAAAAATATCTGATCGATATTTCGAAATTTCGTTGATTATATTATAGATTTTTATATAGTGTGGTACATCAAATTAAAGGGAATTTTAAGGACTATTATCCTGACAATATCTGGATCCCTGAAATTTCAAAAATCCTGAAATTTTTCATAAAAAACTTGTTTTTTCGGCATTTTTCATAAAAATTTACACAAATTGTTTTCGTATACCGTTTATTTATGTTGACAATAACGGATACAGTAATTCTGCGTAAGCGACGCACCGAAAACGTGTAGATACTTGCATACTTTCGATAGTTCGGCTTACTTTTTGGTTTTTCGGCTATTTCTCAAAAATTTTCTATCAGACGTCTACCTGCTGGTTAGTATTATAAATACTACCAACGAAAGCGCGTATTTTGGCGTTTTTGGATTTTTGAATTTCCCAAAAAATTCATTAAAAATTGACATTTTTCCAAAATTTTGACAGTTTTTTGGATATTTCCCAAATTTTTTGTATTGACACCGACACGGTTCTTTTGTGTTTCGTGTGGACCGCGACGAGCCGCGTCTTTTGACGTATCGCTCGCCGCTCTGCGACACATAGAAATCGAAACACTCATTTCCCCCACCATCTGCCCTCACGACCACGTGCACCGAGCCTTCTTGGTTAATGCAAACATTCAAAAATATCTGATCGATATTTCGAAATTTCGTTGATTATATTATAGATTTTTATATAGTGTGGTACATCAAATTAAAGGGAATTTTAAGGACTATTATCCTGACAATATCTGGATCCCTGAAATTTCAAAAATCCTGAAATTTTTCATAAAAAACTTGTTTTTTCGGCATTTTTCATAAAAATTTACACAAATTGTTTTCGTATACCGTTTATTTATGTTGACAATAACGGATACAGTAATTCTGCGTAAGCGACGCACCGAAAACGTGTAGATACTTGCATACTTTCGATAGTTCGGCTTACTTTTTGGTTTTTCGGCTATTTCTCAAAAATTTTCTATCAGACGTCTACCTGCTGGTTAGTATTATAAATACTACCAACGAAAGCGCGTATTTTGGCGTTTTTGGATTTTTGAATTTCCCAAAAAATTCATTAAAAATTGACATTTTTCCAAAATTTTGACAGTTTTTTGGATATTTCCCAAATTTTTTGTATTGACACCGACACGGTTCTTTTGTGTTTCGTGTGGACCGCGACGAGCCGCGTCTTTTGACGTATCGCTCGCCGCTCTGCGACACATAGAAATCGAAACACTCATTTCCCCCACCATCTGCCCTCACGACCACGTGCACCGAGCCTTCTTGGTTAATGCAAACATTCAAAAATATCTGATCGATATTTCGAAATTTCGTTGATTATATTATAGATTTTTATATAGTGTGGTACATCAAATTAAAGGGAATTTTAAGGACTATTATCCTGACAATATCTGGATCCCTGAAATTTCAAAAATCCTGAAATTTTTCATAAAAAACTTGTTTTTTCGGCATTTTTCATAAAAATTTACACAAATTGTTTTCGTATACCGTTTATTTATGTTGACAATAACGGATACAGTAATTCTGCGTAAGCGACGCACCGAAAACGTGTAGATACTTGCATACTTTCGATAGTTCGGCTTACTTTTTGGTTTTTCGGCTATTTCTCAAAAATTTTCTATCAGACGTCTACCTGCTGGTTAGTATTATAAATACTACCAACGAAAGCGCGTATTTTGGCGTTTTTGGATTTTTGAATTTCCCAAAAAATTCATTAAAAATTGACATTTTTCCAAAATTTTGACAGTTTTTTGGATATTTCCCAAATTTTTTGTATTGACACCGACACGGTTCTTTTGTGTTTCGTGTGGACCGCGACGAGCCGCGTCTTTTGACGTATCGCTCGCCGCTCTGCGACACATAGAAATCGAAACACTCATTTCCCCCACCATCTGCCCTCACGACCACGTGCACCGAGCCTTCTTGGTTAATGCAAACATTCAAAAATATCTGATCGATATTTCGAAATTTCGTTGATTATATTATAGATTTTTATATAGTGTGGTACATCAAATTAAAGGGAATTTTAAGGACTATTATCCTGACAATATCTGGATCCCTGAAATTTCAAAAATCCTGAAATTTTTCATAAAAAACTTGTTTTTTCGGCATTTTTCATAAAAATTTACACAAATTGTTTTCGTATACCGTTTATTTATGTTGACAATAACGGATACAGTAATTCTGCGTAAGCGACGCACCGAAAACGTGTAGATACTTGCATACTTTCGATAGTTCGGCTTACTTTTTGGTTTTTCGGCTATTTCTCAAAAATTTTCTATCAGACGTCTACCTGCTGGTTAGTATTATAAATACTACCAACGAAAGCGCGTATTTTGGCGTTTTTGGATTTTTGAATTTCCCAAAAAATTCATTAAAAATTGACATTTTTCCAAAATTTTGACAGTTTTTTGGATATTTCCCAAATTTTTTGTATTGACACCGACACGGTTCTTTTGTGTTTCGTGTGGACCGCGACGAGCCGCGTCTTTTGACGTATCGCTCGCCGCTCTGCGACACATAGAAATCGAAACACTCATTTCCCCCACCATCTGCCCTCACGACCACGTGCACCGAGCCTTCTTGGTTAATGCAAACATTCAAAAATATCTGATCGATATTTCGAAATTTCGTTGATTATATTATAGATTTTTATATAGTGTGGTACATCAAATTAAAGGGAATTTTAAGGACTATTATCCTGACAATATCTGGATCCCTGAAATTTCAAAAATCCTGAAATTTTTCATAAAAAACTTGTTTTTTCGGCATTTTTCATAAAAATTTACACAAATTGTTTTCGTATACCGTTTATTTATGTTGACAATAACGGATACAGTAATTCTGCGTAAGCGACGCACCGAAAACGTGTAGATACTTGCATACTTTCGATAGTTCGGCTTACTTTTTGGTTTTTCGGCTATTTCTCAAAAATTTTCTATCAGACGTCTACCTGCTGGTTAGTATTATAAATACTACCAACGAAAGCGCGTATTTTGGCGTTTTTGGATTTTTGAATTTCCCAAAAAATTCATTAAAAATTGACATTTTTCCAAAATTTTGACAGTTTTTTGGATATTTCCCAAATTTTTTGTATTGACACCGACACGGTTCTTTTGTGTTTCGTGTGGACCGCGACGAGCCGCGTCTTTTGACGTATCGCTCGCCGCTCTGCGACACATAGAAATCGAAACACTCATTTCCCCCACCATCTGCCCTCACGACCACGTGCACCGAGCCTTCTTGGTTAATGCAAACATTCAAAAATATCTGATCGATATTTCGAAATTTCGTTGATTATATTATAGATTTTTATATAGTGTGGTACATCAAATTAAAGGGAATTTTAAGGACTATTATCCTGACAATATCTGGATCCCTGAAATTTCAAAAATCCTGAAATTTTTCATAAAAAACTTGTTTTTTCGGCATTTTTCATAAAAATTTACACAAATTGTTTTCGTATACCGTTTATTTATGTTGACAATAACGGATACAGTAATTCTGCGTAAGCGACGCACCGAAAACGTGTAGATACTTGCATACTTTCGATAGTTCGGCTTACTTTTTGGTTTTTCGGCTATTTCTCAAAAATTTTCTATCAGACGTCTACCTGCTGGTTAGTATTATAAATACTACCAACGAAAGCGCGTATTTTGGCGTTTTTGGATTTTTGAATTTCCCAAAAAATTCATTAAAAATTGACATTTTTCCAAAATTTTGACAGTTTTTTGGATATTTCCCAAATTTTTTGTATTGACACCGACACGGTTCTTTTGTGTTTCGTGTGGACCGCGACGAGCCGCGTCTTTTGACGTATCGCTCGCCGCTCTGCGACACATAGAAATCGAAACACTCATTTCCCCCACCATCTGCCCTCACGACCACGTGCACCGAGCCTTCTTGGTTAATGCAAACATTCAAAAATATCTGATCGATATTTCGAAATTTCGTTGATTATATTATAGATTTTTATATAGTGTGGTACATCAAATTAAAGGGAATTTTAAGGACTATTATCCTGACAATATCTGGATCCCTGAAATTTCAAAAATCCTGAAATTTTTCATAAAAAACTTGTTTTTTCGGCATTTTTCATAAAAATTTACACAAATTGTTTTCGTATACCGTTTATTTATGTTGACAATAACGGATACAGTAATTCTGCGTAAGCGACGCACCGAAAACGTGTAGATACTTGCATACTTTCGATAGTTCGGCTTACTTTTTGGTTTTTCGGCTATTTCTCAAAAATTTTCTATCAGACGTCTACCTGCTGGTTAGTATTATAAATACTACCAACGAAAGCGCGTATTTTGGCGTTTTTGGATTTTTGAATTTCCCAAAAAATTCATTAAAAATTGACATTTTTCCAAAATTTTGACAGTTTTTTGGATATTTCCCAAATTTTTTGTATTGACACCGACACGGTTCTTTTGTGTTTCGTGTGGACCGCGACGAGCCGCGTCTTTTGACGTATCGCTCGCCGCTCTGCGACACATAGAAATCGAAACACTCATTTCCCCCACCATCTGCCCTCACGACCACGTGCACCGAGCCTTCTTGGTTAATGCAAACATTCAAAAATATCTGATCGATATTTCGAAATTTCGTTGATTATATTATAGATTTTTATATAGTGTGGTACATCAAATTAAAGGGAATTTTAAGGACTATTATCCTGACAATATCTGGATCCCTGAAATTTCAAAAATCCTGAAATTTTTCATAAAAAACTTGTTTTTTCGGCATTTTTCATAAAAATTTACACAAATTGTTTTCGTATACCGTTTATTTATGTTGACAATAACGGATACAGTAATTCTGCGTAAGCGACGCACCGAAAACGTGTAGATACTTGCATACTTTCGATAGTTCGGCTTACTTTTTGGTTTTTCGGCTATTTCTCAAAAATTTTCTATCAGACGTCTACCTGCTGGTTAGTATTATAAATACTACCAACGAAAGCGCGTATTTTGGCGTTTTTGGATTTTTGAATTTCCCAAAAAATTCATTAAAAATTGACATTTTTCCAAAATTTTGACAGTTTTTTGGATATTTCCCAAATTTTTTGTATTGACACCGACACGGTTCTTTTGTGTTTCGTGTGGACCGCGACGAGCCGCGTCTTTTGACGTATCGCTCGCCGCTCTGCGACACATAGAAATCGAAACACTCATTTCCCCCACCATCTGCCCTCACGACCACGTGCACCGAGCCTTCTTGGTTAATGCAAACATTCAAAAATATCTGATCGATATTTCGAAATTTCGTTGATTATATTATAGATTTTTATATAGTGTGGTACATCAAATTAAAGGGAATTTTAAGGACTATTATCCTGACAATATCTGGATCCCTGAAATTTCAAAAATCCTGAAATTTTTCATAAAAAACTTGTTTTTTCGGCATTTTTCATAAAAATTTACACAAATTGTTTTCGTATACCGTTTATTTATGTTGACAATAACGGATACAGTAATTCTGCGTAAGCGACGCACCGAAAACGTGTAGATACTTGCATACTTTCGATAGTTCGGCTTACTTTTTGGTTTTTCGGCTATTTCTCAAAAATTTTCTATCAGACGTCTACCTGCTGGTTAGTATTATAAATACTACCAACGAAAGCGCGTATTTTGGCGTTTTTGGATTTTTGAATTTCCCAAAAAATTCATTAAAAATTGACATTTTTCCAAAATTTTGACAGTTTTTTGGATATTTCCCAAATTTTTTGTATTGACACCGACACGGTTCTTTTGTGTTTCGTGTGGACCGCGACGAGCCGCGTCTTTTGACGTATCGCTCGCCGCTCTGCGACACATAGAAATCGAAACACTCATTTCCCCCACCATCTGCCCTCACGACCACGTGCACCGAGCCTTCTTGGTTAATGCAAACATTCAAAAATATCTGATCGATATTTCGAAATTTCGTTGATTATATTATAGATTTTTATATAGTGTGGTACATCAAATTAAAGGGAATTTTAAGGACTATTATCCTGACAATATCTGGATCCCTGAAATTTCAAAAATCCTGAAATTTTTCATAAAAAACTTGTTTTTTCGGCATTTTTCATAAAAATTTACACAAATTGTTTTCGTATACCGTTTATTTATGTTGACAATAACGGATACAGTAATTCTGCGTAAGCGACGCACCGAAAACGTGTAGATACTTGCATACTTTCGATAGTTCGGCTTACTTTTTGGTTTTTCGGCTATTTCTCAAAAATTTTCTATCAGACGTCTACCTGCTGGTTAGTATTATAAATACTACCAACGAAAGCGCGTATTTTGGCGTTTTTGGATTTTTGAATTTCCCAAAAAATTCATTAAAAATTGACATTTTTCCAAAATTTTGACAGTTTTTTGGATATTTCCCAAATTTTTTGTATTGACACCGACACGGTTCTTTTGTGTTTCGTGTGGACCGCGACGAGCCGCGTCTTTTGACGTATCGCTCGCCGCTCTGCGACACATAGAAATCGAAACACTCATTTCCCCCACCATCTGCCCTCACGACCACGTGCACCGAGCCTTCTTGGTTAATGCAAACATTCAAAAATATCTGATCGATATTTCGAAATTTCGTTGATTATATTATAGATTTTTATATAGTGTGGTACATCAAATTAAAGGGAATTTTAAGGACTATTATCCTGACAATATCTGGATCCCTGAAATTTCAAAAATCCTGAAATTTTTCATAAAAAACTTGTTTTTTCGGCATTTTTCATAAAAATTTACACAAATTGTTTTCGTATACCGTTTATTTATGTTGACAATAACGGATACAGTAATTCTGCGTAAGCGACGCACCGAAAACGTGTAGATACTTGCATACTTTCGATAGTTCGGCTTACTTTTTGGTTTTTCGGCTATTTCTCAAAAATTTTCTATCAGACGTCTACCTGCTGGTTAGTATTATAAATACTACCAACGAAAGCGCGTATTTTGGCGTTTTTGGATTTTTGAATTTCCCAAAAAATTCATTAAAAATTGACATTTTTCCAAAATTTTGACAGTTTTTTGGATATTTCCCAAATTTTTTGTATTGACACCGACACGGTTCTTTTGTGTTTCGTGTGGACCGCGACGAGCCGCGTCTTTTGACGTATCGCTCGCCGCTCTGCGACACATAGAAATCGAAACACTCATTTCCCCCACCATCTGCCCTCACGACCACGTGCACCGAGCCTTCTTGGTTAATGCAAACATTCAAAAATATCTGATCGATATTTCGAAATTTCGTTGATTATATTATAGATTTTTATATAGTGTGGTACATCAAATTAAAGGGAATTTTAAGGACTATTATCCTGACAATATCTGGATCCCTGAAATTTCAAAAATCCTGAAATTTTTCATAAAAAACTTGTTTTTTCGGCATTTTTCATAAAAATTTACACAAATTGTTTTCGTATACCGTTTATTTATGTTGACAATAACGGATACAGTAATTCTGCGTAAGCGACGCACCGAAAACGTGTAGATACTTGCATACTTTCGATAGTTCGGCTTACTTTTTGGTTTTTCGGCTATTTCTCAAAAATTTTCTATCAGACGTCTACCTGCTGGTTAGTATTATAAATACTACCAACGAAAGCGCGTATTTTGGCGTTTTTGGATTTTTGAATTTCCCAAAAAATTCATTAAAAATTGACATTTTTCCAAAATTTTGACAGTTTTTTGGATATTTCCCAAATTTTTTGTATTGACACCGACACGGTTCTTTTGTGTTTCGTGTGGACCGCGACGAGCCGCGTCTTTTGACGTATCGCTCGCCGCTCTGCGACACATAGAAATCGAAACACTCATTTCCCCCACCATCTGCCCTCACGACCACGTGCACCGAGCCTTCTTGGTTAATGCAAACATTCAAAAATATCTGATCGATATTTCGAAATTTCGTTGATTATATTATAGATTTTTATATAGTGTGGTACATCAAATTAAAGGGAATTTTAAGGACTATTATCCTGACAATATCTGGATCCCTGAAATTTCAAAAATCCTGAAATTTTTCATAAAAAACTTGTTTTTTCGGCATTTTTCATAAAAATTTACACAAATTGTTTTCGTATACCGTTTATTTATGTTGACAATAACGGATACAGTAATTCTGCGTAAGCGACGCACCGAAAACGTGTAGATACTTGCATACTTTCGATAGTTCGGCTTACTTTTTGGTTTTTCGGCTATTTCTCAAAAATTTTCTATCAGACGTCTACCTGCTGGTTAGTATTATAAATACTACCAACGAAAGCGCGTATTTTGGCGTTTTTGGATTTTTGAATTTCCCAAAAAATTCATTAAAAATTGACATTTTTCCAAAATTTTGACAGTTTTTTGGATATTTCCCAAATTTTTTGTATTGACACCGACACGGTTCTTTTGTGTTTCGTGTGGACCGCGACGAGCCGCGTCTTTTGACGTATCGCTCGCCGCTCTGCGACACATAGAAATCGAAACACTCATTTCCCCCACCATCTGCCCTCACGACCACGTGCACCGAGCCTTCTTGGTTAATGCAAACATTCAAAAATATCTGATCGATATTTCGAAATTTCGTTGATTATATTATAGATTTTTATATAGTGTGGTACATCAAATTAAAGGGAATTTTAAGGACTATTATCCTGACAATATCTGGATCCCTGAAATTTCAAAAATCCTGAAATTTTTCATAAAAAACTTGTTTTTTCGGCATTTTTCATAAAAATTTACACAAATTGTTTTCGTATACCGTTTATTTATGTTGACAATAACGGATACAGTAATTCTGCGTAAGCGACGCACCGAAAACGTGTAGATACTTGCATACTTTCGATAGTTCGGCTTACTTTTTGGTTTTTCGGCTATTTCTCAAAAATTTTCTATCAGACGTCTACCTGCTGGTTAGTATTATAAATACTACCAACGAAAGCGCGTATTTTGGCGTTTTTGGATTTTTGAATTTCCCAAAAAATTCATTAAAAATTGACATTTTTCCAAAATTTTGACAGTTTTTTGGATATTTCCCAAATTTTTTGTATTGACACCGACACGGTTCTTTTGTGTTTCGTGTGGACCGCGACGAGCCGCGTCTTTTGACGTATCGCTCGCCGCTCTGCGACACATAGAAATCGAAACACTCATTTCCCCCACCATCTGCCCTCACGACCACGTGCACCGAGCCTTCTTGGTTAATGCAAACATTCAAAAATATCTGATCGATATTTCGAAATTTCGTTGATTATATTATAGATTTTTATATAGTGTGGTACATCAAATTAAAGGGAATTTTAAGGACTATTATCCTGACAATATCTGGATCCCTGAAATTTCAAAAATCCTGAAATTTTTCATAAAAAACTTGTTTTTTCGGCATTTTTCATAAAAATTTACACAAATTGTTTTCGTATACCGTTTATTTATGTTGACAATAACGGATACAGTAATTCTGCGTAAGCGACGCACCGAAAACGTGTAGATACTTGCATACTTTCGATAGTTCGGCTTACTTTTTGGTTTTTCGGCTATTTCTCAAAAATTTTCTATCAGACGTCTACCTGCTGGTTAGTATTATAAATACTACCAACGAAAGCGCGTATTTTGGCGTTTTTGGATTTTTGAATTTCCCAAAAAATTCATTAAAAATTGACATTTTTCCAAAATTTTGACAGTTTTTTGGATATTTCCCAAATTTTTTGTATTGACACCGACACGGTTCTTTTGTGTTTCGTGTGGACCGCGACGAGCCGCGTCTTTTGACGTATCGCTCGCCGCTCTGCGACACATAGAAATCGAAACACTCATTTCCCCCACCATCTGCCCTCACGACCACGTGCACCGAGCCTTCTTGGTTAATGCAAACATTCAAAAATATCTGATCGATATTTCGAAATTTCGTTGATTATATTATAGATTTTTATATAGTGTGGTACATCAAATTAAAGGGAATTTTAAGGACTATTATCCTGACAATATCTGGATCCCTGAAATTTCAAAAATCCTGAAATTTTTCATAAAAAACTTGTTTTTTCGGCATTTTTCATAAAAATTTACACAAATTGTTTTCGTATACCGTTTATTTATGTTGACAATAACGGATACAGTAATTCTGCGTAAGCGACGCACCGAAAACGTGTAGATACTTGCATACTTTCGATAGTTCGGCTTACTTTTTGGTTTTTCGGCTATTTCTCAAAAATTTTCTATCAGACGTCTACCTGCTGGTTAGTATTATAAATACTACCAACGAAAGCGCGTATTTTGGCGTTTTTGGATTTTTGAATTTCCCAAAAAATTCATTAAAAATTGACATTTTTCCAAAATTTTGACAGTTTTTTGGATATTTCCCAAATTTTTTGTATTGACACCGACACGGTTCTTTTGTGTTTCGTGTGGACCGCGACGAGCCGCGTCTTTTGACGTATCGCTCGCCGCTCTGCGACACATAGAAATCGAAACACTCATTTCCCCCACCATCTGCCCTCACGACCACGTGCACCGAGCCTTCTTGGTTAATGCAAACATTCAAAAATATCTGATCGATATTTCGAAATTTCGTTGATTATATTATAGATTTTTATATAGTGTGGTACATCAAATTAAAGGGAATTTTAAGGACTATTATCCTGACAATATCTGGATCCCTGAAATTTCAAAAATCCTGAAATTTTTCATAAAAAACTTGTTTTTTCGGCATTTTTCATAAAAATTTACACAAATTGTTTTCGTATACCGTTTATTTATGTTGACAATAACGGATACAGTAATTCTGCGTAAGCGACGCACCGAAAACGTGTAGATACTTGCATACTTTCGATAGTTCGGCTTACTTTTTGGTTTTTCGGCTATTTCTCAAAAATTTTCTATCAGACGTCTACCTGCTGGTTAGTATTATAAATACTACCAACGAAAGCGCGTATTTTGGCGTTTTTGGATTTTTGAATTTCCCAAAAAATTCATTAAAAATTGACATTTTTCCAAAATTTTGACAGTTTTTTGGATATTTCCCAAATTTTTTGTATTGACACCGACACGGTTCTTTTGTGTTTCGTGTGGACCGCGACGAGCCGCGTCTTTTGACGTATCGCTCGCCGCTCTGCGACACATAGAAATCGAAACACTCATTTCCCCCACCATCTGCCCTCACGACCACGTGCACCGAGCCTTCTTGGTTAATGCAAACATTCAAAAATATCTGATCGATATTTCGAAATTTCGTTGATTATATTATAGATTTTTATATAGTGTGGTACATCAAATTAAAGGGAATTTTAAGGACTATTATCCTGACAATATCTGGATCCCTGAAATTTCAAAAATCCTGAAATTTTTCATAAAAAACTTGTTTTTTCGGCATTTTTCATAAAAATTTACACAAATTGTTTTCGTATACCGTTTATTTATGTTGACAATAACGGATACAGTAATTCTGCGTAAGCGACGCACCGAAAACGTGTAGATACTTGCATACTTTCGATAGTTCGGCTTACTTTTTGGTTTTTCGGCTATTTCTCAAAAATTTTCTATCAGACGTCTACCTGCTGGTTAGTATTATAAATACTACCAACGAAAGCGCGTATTTTGGCGTTTTTGGATTTTTGAATTTCCCAAAAAATTCATTAAAAATTGACATTTTTCCAAAATTTTGACAGTTTTTTGGATATTTCCCAAATTTTTTGTATTGACACCGACACGGTTCTTTTGTGTTTCGTGTGGACCGCGACGAGCCGCGTCTTTTGACGTATCGCTCGCCGCTCTGCGACACATAGAAATCGAAACACTCATTTCCCCCACCATCTGCCCTCACGACCACGTGCACCGAGCCTTCTTGGTTAATGCAAACATTCAAAAATATCTGATCGATATTTCGAAATTTCGTTGATTATATTATAGATTTTTATATAGTGTGGTACATCAAATTAAAGGGAATTTTAAGGACTATTATCCTGACAATATCTGGATCCCTGAAATTTCAAAAATCCTGAAATTTTTCATAAAAAACTTGTTTTTTCGGCATTTTTCATAAAAATTTACACAAATTGTTTTCGTATACCGTTTATTTATGTTGACAATAACGGATACAGTAATTCTGCGTAAGCGACGCACCGAAAACGTGTAGATACTTGCATACTTTCGATAGTTCGGCTTACTTTTTGGTTTTTCGGCTATTTCTCAAAAATTTTCTATCAGACGTCTACCTGCTGGTTAGTATTATAAATACTACCAACGAAAGCGCGTATTTTGGCGTTTTTGGATTTTTGAATTTCCCAAAAAATTCATTAAAAATTGACATTTTTCCAAAATTTTGACAGTTTTTTGGATATTTCCCAAATTTTTTGTATTGACACCGACACGGTTCTTTTGTGTTTCGTGTGGACCGCGACGAGCCGCGTCTTTTGACGTATCGCTCGCCGCTCTGCGACACATAGAAATCGAAACACTCATTTCCCCCACCATCTGCCCTCACGACCACGTGCACCGAGCCTTCTTGGTTAATGCAAACATTCAAAAATATCTGATCGATATTTCGAAATTTCGTTGATTATATTATAGATTTTTATATAGTGTGGTACATCAAATTAAAGGGAATTTTAAGGACTATTATCCTGACAATATCTGGATCCCTGAAATTTCAAAAATCCTGAAATTTTTCATAAAAAACTTGTTTTTTCGGCATTTTTCATAAAAATTTACACAAATTGTTTTCGTATACCGTTTATTTATGTTGACAATAACGGATACAGTAATTCTGCGTAAGCGACGCACCGAAAACGTGTAGATACTTGCATACTTTCGATAGTTCGGCTTACTTTTTGGTTTTTCGGCTATTTCTCAAAAATTTTCTATCAGACGTCTACCTGCTGGTTAGTATTATAAATACTACCAACGAAAGCGCGTATTTTGGCGTTTTTGGATTTTTGAATTTCCCAAAAAATTCATTAAAAATTGACATTTTTCCAAAATTTTGACAGTTTTTTGGATATTTCCCAAATTTTTTGTATTGACACCGACACGGTTCTTTTGTGTTTCGTGTGGACCGCGACGAGCCGCGTCTTTTGACGTATCGCTCGCCGCTCTGCGACACATAGAAATCGAAACACTCATTTCCCCCACCATCTGCCCTCACGACCACGTGCACCGAGCCTTCTTGGTTAATGCAAACATTCAAAAATATCTGATCGATATTTCGAAATTTCGTTGATTATATTATAGATTTTTATATAGTGTGGTACATCAAATTAAAGGGAATTTTAAGGACTATTATCCTGACAATATCTGGATCCCTGAAATTTCAAAAATCCTGAAATTTTTCATAAAAAACTTGTTTTTTCGGCATTTTTCATAAAAATTTACACAAATTGTTTTCGTATACCGTTTATTTATGTTGACAATAACGGATACAGTAATTCTGCGTAAGCGACGCACCGAAAACGTGTAGATACTTGCATACTTTCGATAGTTCGGCTTACTTTTTGGTTTTTCGGCTATTTCTCAAAAATTTTCTATCAGACGTCTACCTGCTGGTTAGTATTATAAATACTACCAACGAAAGCGCGTATTTTGGCGTTTTTGGATTTTTGAATTTCCCAAAAAATTCATTAAAAATTGACATTTTTCCAAAATTTTGACAGTTTTTTGGATATTTCCCAAATTTTTTGTATTGACACCGACACGGTTCTTTTGTGTTTCGTGTGGACCGCGACGAGCCGCGTCTTTTGACGTATCGCTCGCCGCTCTGCGACACATAGAAATCGAAACACTCATTTCCCCCACCATCTGCCCTCACGACCACGTGCACCGAGCCTTCTTGGTTAATGCAAACATTCAAAAATATCTGATCGATATTTCGAAATTTCGTTGATTATATTATAGATTTTTATATAGTGTGGTACATCAAATTAAAGGGAATTTTAAGGACTATTATCCTGACAATATCTGGATCCCTGAAATTTCAAAAATCCTGAAATTTTTCATAAAAAACTTGTTTTTTCGGCATTTTTCATAAAAATTTACACAAATTGTTTTCGTATACCGTTTATTTATGTTGACAATAACGGATACAGTAATTCTGCGTAAGCGACGCACCGAAAACGTGTAGATACTTGCATACTTTCGATAGTTCGGCTTACTTTTTGGTTTTTCGGCTATTTCTCAAAAATTTTCTATCAGACGTCTACCTGCTGGTTAGTATTATAAATACTACCAACGAAAGCGCGTATTTTGGCGTTTTTGGATTTTTGAATTTCCCAAAAAATTCATTAAAAATTGACATTTTTCCAAAATTTTGACAGTTTTTTGGATATTTCCCAAATTTTTTGTATTGACACCGACACGGTTCTTTTGTGTTTCGTGTGGACCGCGACGAGCCGCGTCTTTTGACGTATCGCTCGCCGCTCTGCGACACATAGAAATCGAAACACTCATTTCCCCCACCATCTGCCCTCACGACCACGTGCACCGAGCCTTCTTGGTTAATGCAAACATTCAAAAATATCTGATCGATATTTCGAAATTTCGTTGATTATATTATAGATTTTTATATAGTGTGGTACATCAAATTAAAGGGAATTTTAAGGACTATTATCCTGACAATATCTGGATCCCTGAAATTTCAAAAATCCTGAAATTTTTCATAAAAAACTTGTTTTTTCGGCATTTTTCATAAAAATTTACACAAATTGTTTTCGTATACCGTTTATTTATGTTGACAATAACGGATACAGTAATTCTGCGTAAGCGACGCACCGAAAACGTGTAGATACTTGCATACTTTCGATAGTTCGGCTTACTTTTTGGTTTTTCGGCTATTTCTCAAAAATTTTCTATCAGACGTCTACCTGCTGGTTAGTATTATAAATACTACCAACGAAAGCGCGTATTTTGGCGTTTTTGGATTTTTGAATTTCCCAAAAAATTCATTAAAAATTGTCATTTTTCCAAAATTTTGACAGTTTTTTGGATATTTCCCAAATTTTTTGTATTGACACCGACACGGTTCTTTTGTGTTTCGTGTGGACCGCGACGAGCCGCGTCTTTTGACGTATCGCTCGCCGCTCTGCGACACATAGAAATCGAAACACTCATTTCCCCCACCATCTGCCCTCACGACCACGTGCACCGAGCCTTCTTGGTTAATGCAAACATTCAAAAATATCTGATCGATATTTCGAAATTTCGTTGATTATATTATAGATTTTTATATAGTGTGGTACATCAAATTAAAGGGAATTTTAAGGACTATTATCCTGACAATATCTGGATCCCTGAAATTTCAAAAATCCTGAAATTTTTCATAAAAAACTTGTTTTTTCGGCATTTTTCATAAAAATTTACACAAATTGTTTTCGTATACCGTTTATTTATGTTGACAATAACGGATACAGTAATTCTGCGTAAGCGACGCACCGAAAACGTGTAGATACTTGCATACTTTCGATAGTTCGGCTTACTTTTTGGTTTTTCGGCTATTTCTCAAAAATTTTCTATCAGACGTCTACCTGCTGGTTAGTATTATAAATACTACCAACGAAAGCGCGTATTTTGGCGTTTTTGGATTTTTGAATTTCCCAAAAAATTCATTAAAAATTGACATTTTTCCAAAATTTTGACAGTTTTTTGGATATTTCCCAAATTTTTTGTATTGACACCGACACGGTTCTTTTGTGTTTCGTGTGGACCGCGACGAGCCGCGTCTTTTGACGTATCGCTCGCCGCTCTGCGACACATAGAAATCGAAACACTCATTTCCCCCACCATCTGCCCTCACGACCACGTGCACCGAGCCTTCTTGGTTAATGCAAACATTCAAAAATATCTGATCGATATTTCGAAATTTCGTTGATTATATTATAGATTTTTATATAGTGTGGTACATCAAATTAAAGGGAATTTTAAGGACTATTATCCTGACAATATCTGGATCCCTGAAATTTCAAAAATCCTGAAATTTTTCATAAAAAACTTGTTTTTTCGGCATTTTTCATAAAAATTTACACAAATTGTTTTCGTATACCGTTTATTTATGTTGACAATAACGGATACAGTAATTCTGCGTAAGCGACGCACCGAAAACGTGTAGATACTTGCATACTTTCGATAGTTCGGCTTACTTTTTGGTTTTTCGGCTATTTCTCAAAAATTTTCTATCAGACGTCTACCTGCTGGTTAGTATTATAAATACTACCAACGAAAGCGCGTATTTTGGCGTTTTTGGATTTTTGAATTTCCCAAAAAATTCATTAAAAATTGACATTTTTCCAAAATTTTGACAGTTTTTTGGATATTTCCCAAATTTTTTGTATTGACACCGACACGGTTCTTTTGTGTTTCGTGTGGACCGCGACGAGCCGCGTCTTTTGACGTATCGCTCGCCGCTCTGCGACACATAGAAATCGAAACACTCATTTCCCCCACCATCTGCCCTCACGACCACGTGCACCGAGCCTTCTTGGTTAATGCAAACATTCAAAAATATCTGATCGATATTTCGAAATTTCGTTGATTATATTATAGATTTTTATATAGTGTGGTACATCAAATTAAAGGGAATTTTAAGGACTATTATCCTGACAATATCTGGATCCCTGAAATTTCAAAAATCCTGAAATTTTTCATAAAAAACTTGTTTTTTCGGCATTTTTCATAAAAATTTACACAAATTGTTTTCGTATACCGTTTATTTATGTTGACAATAACGGATACAGTAATTCTGCGTAAGCGACGCACCGAAAACGTGTAGATACTTGCATACTTTCGATAGTTCGGCTTACTTTTTGGTTTTTCGGCTATTTCTCAAAAATTTTCTATCAGACGTCTACCTGCTGGTTAGTATTATAAATACTACCAACGAAAGCGCGTATTTTGGCGTTTTTGGATTTTTGAATTTCCCAAAAAATTCATTAAAAATTGACATTTTTCCAAAATTTTGACAGTTTTTTGGATATTTCCCAAATTTTTTGTATTGACACCGACACGGTTCTTTTGTGTTTCGTGTGGACCGCGACGAGCCGCGTCTTTTGACGTATCGCTCGCCGCTCTGCGACACATAGAAATCGAAACACTCATTTCCCCCACCATCTGCCCTCACGACCACGTGCACCGAGCCTTCTTGGTTAATGCAAACATTCAAAAATATCTGATCGATATTTCGAAATTTCGTTGATTATATTATAGATTTTTATATAGTGTGGTACATCAAATTAAAGGGAATTTTAAGGACTATTATCCTGACAATATCTGGATCCCTGAAATTTCAAAAATCCTGAAATTTTTCATAAAAAACTTGTTTTTTCGGCATTTTTCATAAAAATTTACACAAATTGTTTTCGTATACCGTTTATTTATGTTGACAATAACGGATACAGTAATTCTGCGTAAGCGACGCACCGAAAACGTGTAGATACTTGCATACTTTCGATAGTTCGGCTTACTTTTTGGTTTTTCGGCTATTTCTCAAAAATTTTCTATCAGACGTCTACCTGCTGGTTAGTATTATAAATACTACCAACGAAAGCGCGTATTTTGGCGTTTTTGGATTTTTGAATTTCCCAAAAAATTCATTAAAAATTGACATTTTTCCAAAATTTTGACAGTTTTTTGGATATTTCCCAAATTTTTTGTATTGACACCGACACGGTTCTTTTGTGTTTCGTGTGGACCGCGACGAGCCGCGTCTTTTGACGTATCGCTCGCCGCTCTGCGACACATAGAAATCGAAACACTCATTTCCCCCACCATCTGCCCTCACGACCACGTGCACCGAGCCTTCTTGGTTAATGCAAACATTCAAAAATATCTGATCGATATTTCGAAATTTCGTTGATTATATTATAGATTTTTATATAGTGTGGTACATCAAATTAAAGGGAATTTTAAGGACTATTATCCTGACAATATCTGGATCCCTGAAATTTCAAAAATCCTGAAATTTTTCATAAAAAACTTGTTTTTTCGGCATTTTTCATAAAAATTTACACAAATTGTTTTCGTATACCGTTTATTTATGTTGACAATAACGGATACAGTAATTCTGCGTAAGCGACGCACCGAAAACGTGTAGATACTTGCATACTTTCGATAGTTCGGCTTACTTTTTGGTTTTTCGGCTATTTCTCAAAAATTTTCTATCAGACGTCTACCTGCTGGTTAGTATTATAAATACTACCAACGAAAGCGCGTATTTTGGCGTTTTTGGATTTTTGAATTTCCCAAAAAATTCATTAAAAATTGACATTTTTCCAAAATTTTGACAGTTTTTTGGATATTTCCCAAATTTTTTGTATTGACACCGACACGGTTCTTTTGTGTTTCGTGTGGACCGCGACGAGCCGCGTCTTTTGACGTATCGCTCGCCGCTCTGCGACACATAGAAATCGAAACACTCATTTCCCCCACCATCTGCCCTCACGACCACGTGCACCGAGCCTTCTTGGTTAATGCAAACATTCAAAAATATCTGATCGATATTTCGAAATTTCGTTGATTATATTATAGATTTTTATATAGTGTGGTACATCAAATTAAAGGGAATTTTAAGGACTATTATCCTGACAATATCTGGATCCCTGAAATTTCAAAAATCCTGAAATTTTTCATAAAAAACTTGTTTTTTCGGCATTTTTCATAAAAATTTACACAAATTGTTTTCGTATACCGTTTATTTATGTTGACAATAACGGATACAGTAATTCTGCGTAAGCGACGCACCGAAAACGTGTAGATACTTGCATACTTTCGATAGTTCGGCTTACTTTTTGGTTTTTCGGCTATTTCTCAAAAATTTTCTATCAGACGTCTACCTGCTGGTTAGTATTATAAATACTACCAACGAAAGCGCGTATTTTGGCGTTTTTGGATTTTTGAATTTCCCAAAAAATTCATTAAAAATTGACATTTTTCCAAAATTTTGACAGTTTTTTGGATATTTCCCAAATTTTTTGTATTGACACCGACACGGTTCTTTTGTGTTTCGTGTGGACCGCGACGAGCCGCGTCTTTTGACGTATCGCTCGCCGCTCTGCGACACATAGAAATCGAAACACTCATTTCCCCCACCATCTGCCCTCACGACCACGTGCACCGAGCCTTCTTGGTTAATGCAAACATTCAAAAATATCTGATCGATATTTCGAAATTTCGTTGATTATATTATAGATTTTTATATAGTGTGGTACATCAAATTAAAGGGAATTTTAAGGACTATTATCCTGACAATATCTGGATCCCTGAAATTTCAAAAATCCTGAAATTTTTCATAAAAAACTTGTTTTTTCGGCATTTTTCATAAAAATTTACACAAATTGTTTTCGTATACCGTTTATTTATGTTGACAATAACGGATACAGTAATTCTGCGTAAGCGACGCACCGAAAACGTGTAGATACTTGCATACTTTCGATAGTTCGGCTTACTTTTTGGTTTTTCGGCTATTTCTCAAAAATTTTCTATCAGACGTCTACCTGCTGGTTAGTATTATAAATACTACCAACGAAAGCGCGTATTTTGGCGTTTTTGGATTTTTGAATTTCCCAAAAAATTCATTAAAAATTGACATTTTTCCAAAATTTTGACAGTTTTTTGGATATTTCCCAAATTTTTTGTATTGACACCGACACGGTTCTTTTGTGTTTCGTGTGGACCGCGACGAGCCGCGTCTTTTGACGTATCGCTCGCCGCTCTGCGACACATAGAAATCGAAACACTCATTTCCCCCACCATCTGCCCTCACGACCACGTGCACCGAGCCTTCTTGGTTAATGCAAACATTCAAAAATATCTGATCGATATTTCGAAATTTCGTTGATTATATTATAGATTTTTATATAGTGTGGTACATCAAATTAAAGGGAATTTTAAGGACTATTATCCTGACAATATCTGGATCCCTGAAATTTCAAAAATCCTGAAATTTTTCATAAAAAAACTTGTTTTTTCGGCATTTTTCATAAAAATTTACACAAATTGTTTTCGTATACCGTTTATTTATGTTGACAATAACGGATACAGTAATTCTGCGTAAGCGACGCACCGAAAACGTGTAGATACTTGCATACTTTCGATAGTTCGGCTTACTTTTTGGTTTTTCGGCTATTTCTCAAAAATTTTCTATCAGACGTCTACCTGCTGGTTAGTATTATAAATACTACCAACGAAAGCGCGTATTTTGGCGTTTTTGGATTTTTGAATTTCCCAAAAAATTCATTAAAAATTGACATTTTTCCAAAATTTTGACAGTTTTTTGGATATTTCCCAAATTTTTTGTATTGACACCGACACGGTTCTTTTGTGTTTCGTGTGGACCGCGACGAGCCGCGTCTTTTGACGTATCGCTCGCCGCTCTGCGACACATAGAAATCGAAACACTCATTTCCCCCACCATCTGCCCTCACGACCACGTGCACCGAGCCTTCTTGGTTAATGCAAACATTCAAAAATATCTGATCGATATTTCGAAATTTCGTTGATTATTGTTGTGGACTGTATATGTATATTTTTGTTATTAATTAAAATAACTTCTTCTTCGACGTAATTGTTTATTGATTTTCTTGATTCGTACTGTACACTTGTTCTTACTTCTTACTGATTTTCATACTGTTCTTACTTTTTACTACAATTCTTACTGTTCTTCATACATTTCTTACTGTTCTTCATGCATACTATTTACAAATTTGGGGCGCTTAAGTACTAATTTCACGCTCGCAACCGGGACCGAGTGCGCGCCTTGGTTTTAGTGCGCGCGCGAACCGGGCGCGGGCGTGTGTCGTGGCGAAAGCGTGGCGAGAGGGAGACCTTTCCGCAATAGCGGCGTCCCGCTCCCACCCTACTGTTTACATATTTACAATACATTATTATATACTAATTCTTAAAATTAATTCGGGCTTGGCGTCCTCAACATCCTCCCCCCGGCGCAGCTCGCGTAGCCTCTTCTTGTCGCAGGACGACGAGCTTGCTGGTGGGTCGCTTGAATGTTCCTGTCCTAGTCCTCACGTCCGCCACGCGTACGCCGCCGTCGGGTCCCTCGTACACTCGCTCGACGATTCCTCTGGGCCAGACGTTACGTGGCAGCGTGCCGTCTGCCACGATGACGATGTCCCCGGTGCGTAGCTGTCGTCTCTCGTTCAGAGACTCGCCTCGAGGTATCAATGTAGGCAGGTACTCTCGTAACCAACGTCGCCAAAACTGGTCAGCGAGCGCCTGACTTGCTCGCCAAACTCGCCGATCTGCGTCGGCGCAAGGCCCGGTTATTGGCAGGCCGTTCGACGTACCCAATAAAAAATGATTCGGCGTCAATGCTTCCGGATCGTCGGGACTCACGCTCACGTGAGTTAGTGGTCGTGCGTTGACGGAGAATTCGGCCTCTGTCAATAATGTGGTCAAAACTTCTTCCGCCGGCGCCTTCTCACGAAGCGTAGCGTCGAGCGCGTTCTTGACGGAGAGTACAAGCCTTTCCCACGCTCCACCTTGATTTGGAGCGCCGGGAGGTATGTAACGCCATTCCATCCGGTGCTTCCATCCTTCGTCTTTAAGTGCCGACGACCACTCGTTGTACGCGGCCCGCAGCTCTTGATCGGCTCCTCGGAAGTTCGTCGCGTTGTCGGAATACATCAGCCGCGGCCATCCTCTTCTAGCTGCCATCCGTCGGAGCGCCATGATCGCGGAGTCCGTTGTCAGTGACGTCACAACCTCTATATGGACCGCGCGAGTGGTGAGGCACGTAAACAACGCGCCCCACCGCTTCTCTCGGCGGCGTCCCACCTTGACCGTCATGGGCCCGAAGTAATCGACCCCGCAATTAGTGAACGGGCGATGAAAGGCGTCGAGGCGGGCGCGTGGTAGGTCACCCATGATTGGTGCCCTTGGTCTTGCTCTTCTTATTCGGCAGATCGCGCACTCCTTTTCTATGGCGCGTACAGTTGGCCTTAAGTGTATGACCCAGTACCTTTGCCGTAGATCGTTGGTGACACGCTCTCTATTGGCATGTCCGGCGGCACAGTGTTCGCGTAGCACAAGGAGACGCGTGAGTCGATGTCGCCCATCCAAAATGATCGGCCTCTTCGCGTCTTGGTGTGTTGTCGCGGCCTGAATGCGACCGCGCACTCGTAACACGTCCTCCTCGAGCACAGGGTCTAGTCTGAATAGACGGCTACCACTCTTAATCGGGCGCGCGGCCTGGAGATTGCTTATTTCTTTCCCAAAGCTGTCTTGCTGTGCTTGTTTTATAAGCTCCTTTTCCGCGCGTTCAATATGTCTATACTCCATCTCGGTAGCTCGGCGTCGGCATATATCTATAAACGCCAATGCCCTTGCCGTAGCTCGTACTAGCGTTTCGTATTTAGAGAAACGCTCTGGTTGCGGAAGCCATGATTCCCCTGCGTCCGTGATGTGCAGGACTTCCGCTTCATTCTCGACCTCTTCCTGTGACTTGTCTTCAGTGGGCCACTCGTCCTCGTGTTTATACAGGAAATGAGGCCCTTGAAACAAGCGGTCGTTGTCGCTTATCACGTGGCTGTCTAATCTTGTCGCGTCGTCTGCCACGTTTTCTTTTGTAGGCAACCATCGCCACTCATCTCGGTGAGTAAGTTCCGCCAACTCGCCGAGCCGATGCGCGACGAACGGCGTATATCGGCGTGCATCGTGCCGAATCCAATGCACTACCGTAGATGAATCCGACCAATACATTGTCCTCCGTATCGCGATTCCGTGCTCCTTTGTTATGTGAGTGGCAAGCCTTGCCCCGATGATCGCTGCTTGCAGTTCCAGACGCGGAATAGTCTGTGTACGTCGTGGCGCTACCTTAGCTTTAGCGGCCACTAATGCGACTTGAACGCGACCATCGTGGCTTGTCACCCTCCAGTACGCCACAGCGGCATACGCTTGCTCGCTGGCGTCGCAGAACACATGCAAATCCGTGTGGAAGTATCCTCCCAACGCGTAGCACCTTGGAAGACGTAGTTTGGTTATCTCTTCCAATTGCGATAACCACATGTAAAAGAGCTCCTTCTCTTGGTCTGGTATTGACTCATCCCAGGATATCTTTAGGCGCCATAAACTTTGTAATATTATTTTCGCCCTGATGGTGTAACTACTGAGTAATCCCAGCGGGTCATATATGGACATGACCGCGCTGAGTGCTTCCCGCTTCGTCGGTGCCCTTTTCTGCGCTCGCACTGGCTCTGGGACTCGGTTTATAGATGTGTTGAACCCCAATTCATCCTTATCGGCGTTCCATATGAGCCCGAGTATTTTGTTCTCTTGTTCGTCTCCCCCCAGTGGCGTAAACGAGTTTGCGCGTAATTCAGTGGGCACGTCGCGTAGAGCGTCTTCATGACTGGCGCTCCATTGTCGAAGCGTGAAACTCGCTTCTGCGTGCACTTTCCTTGTTTCGTGTATGGCTCGTTGTGCTTCTCGTATGTTGTCATAACTTGCCACGAAATCATCCATATAGTGACTCTTAGTTATCGCTTCCAGTGCTTTTGGATATTCCTCGCCGTGTTGTTCCGCATTGTAGTTCCGCACAAAGTGTGCCATAAAAGGAGAACTCGCTGCGCCGAAAATCATGCTTGACATCTTGAAATGTCTCGGTGGATCGCTTCGCTCCATACCCCGCCACAAGAATCCTTGTGCAGGTTGATCCTCCTTGCGTATCTTCACTCGTAGGAACATTTCTTGGATATCGGCTGTCACGGCGATCGCTTTCTCCCGAAAGCGAAATAATATACCCGGTAGCGATAACAATAAGTCGGGCCCCTCTAACAACTGACTGTTGAGACTCACGCCATTGCTTTTTGCCGCAGCGTCAAATACCAATCGTTGCTTGCCCGGTTTGTTGATATTCTGCACGGCGAAATGCGGTAGAAACCAACCAACACGACTACTCATCTCTGAACCATCGCATGGTTCCGCGTATCCTTTTTTGAGCAAGTTTTCAATTTGCGTGGTATACTCTGCAGCGAATGTCGGGTCCGAGTCCATCTTCCTTTCCATGGATTTAAGTCGTCGAAAGGCTTGATCATAACTTGGTGGCATCTTAATTTTATCTTGACGCCACGGTAGGCCAACTTCATAACCATCCTTAGTTTTCTTAATTGTTTCTTGGACCAACTTCATGGCTCGTTGGTCCGCTTCACTGACGCGCCGTTGTTGCGCGACCCCTAAGGCGTCTATTGTGAAGTGAAATTCGACTAAGTTATGAAGTCGCTCATCTTCATGTTTTCCCGTGCATTTTTCTGTTACGTGTAGAACGCTGTCTTGAGACTTCATTATTCTACGCGGTACCGTGCCGTGCACCACCCATCCGAGCTGAGTTCTTGAAGCCGCTGGTTCGCTGGGCTTGCCGACACGCAGCTCTTGTGATACGATTATTTCCCAGTGGTCAGTACCCACTAGTATGCCCGGTCGTGTTGTAGCGTAGCATATCACGTCTTGTTCTAAGTCGCGGAGATGTGCATACTTCGCTATATTTTCAGGCACTGTTTGACGGTGCAACTTCATGTCTTTCATAGTTCGCGCCTTTATGCTGTGTGACGTGTTTTCACTCTTTCCGCGAACTTGCACCGTGACTAACTTACTTGTTTCTTGTTTTTGTGACATATTCACGCCGTGGAGGTATAACGGGTGCCTCGGACCCTCCGCACCGACTTTTCTGGCTAGATCTTCGTCGATGAGGGTGATTGTGGCTCCTTCATCCAGTAAGGCGTAGGTATTCACCTCCCCCCGTGGTCCGGCAACCACCACGGGGCACATTTTTAACAGCACTGTTTGTGCGCCGGTGGCTTGGTTTGCGGCTACCGACAAAACAGCTTCGTCACTCTGTGGCTCTGATTCTGTTGCAGGCTTGTCTTCCTTGTCATAGTGCAACGACGCATGATGTGGGCGATCGCATTGTCTTACGCCGCATGATTTGGCTTGACAACTCCCGCGCCGATGTCTGTAGTGTGCGCACTTGAAGCATATTTTCTTTGCCTTCAAGAAGTCCCAACGTCGTTCCACTGTTAGGGCTTGATATTTCGGACATTGGTGCATTTTGTGAGCTTGTCCGCATTCGGGGCATCTGTCTTGTTCCTCCATTGTGTTGTATACCGCGTTCAATTTCCTTTTCGGGATTACCGCCGGGTTTCTTGTTTCCTTTCTCGCAGCCGCGCTTGTAGATGGGGCATAACTGTAACGCAGCGCGCGGTCCGCTACACGCATAAGAAATCTTGATAACGTAACTATTTCTGGATCTGCGGTTTCTTCGTATTCGCTTGCGTAATCGCACCATCTTGAACGCACATGTGGGCTTAGTTTGTCTAGCACTTCTCTTGCTAACAGTGGATTGTAAAGGTAACCTCGGCGGTCGATAGTCTTGAGTATACATACAATATTTTGGAGTTTTATCGCGAAATGATTGAGCTCGGTGGCGGACGATCCCGGTTTTTGCAGCCTTTTTAAATCTTCGAGAGCCTTGTCTATTATTACTTCAGGCCTCCCAAAGCATTGTTCTAATGTTCGCATAATAACATCTGGGTCGGTGGCAGTGTGTAAAAGCGCGGCCACGGCGTCACGGGCCTCTCCTTTCAAACAACTTCTGAGCCGTTGTATGTTCTCCGCGGCGGACACGTGGTATATTTTTGTGCTGTCCTGCATCGCCGCTTTAAAAGGCAACCATTCATTTATGGCCCCCGAAAAGGTCGGCAAGTCCGTTTGTTTTAATCTCGGCCGTGCCATTTTTTCTAAAGTCGCCGCCAGATGTTCGATGTCGCCTTTTGTTCTCGTTGGCGTCGGTGAGCTTTCTCTTACTACGTCGAACCGTAATTGTTTATGATCCGTTCTCGGATTGGTCTGCAACCATTCGTCGACTCGCCGATGTCCCTCTTGTGGACCCACCGGCTCTTCATGTGTGCTTTCTTGATCGTCTTGGATTACAGATACCTCGGCCGCTAGACGTTTCTTTATAAGCTCTGCTTCTAATTCCAACTCTTTTCTTCTGATAACAGCCAACTTTTCCGCAGCCTCTAATTCAGCCATACGCAGTCTTGTATTGACGCTTGTTGTCGACCGGTGCGAGCGTACTGAACGCGCCGGTGATTTCGACCTTTCTTCTCGCTGCGTTTGGCACGATGTACCTGCGGTGGCTGTGAGTAGCGTGGTGATTTCGCGTCGCTCCGTACTTGTAGGCTTAGAGATTGGCGAGGCCGGCGGTTCCATTGTCAAGCGCCTGACTCGCTCGATTTCGATCCGACGTCTCTCCTCCTCTTCGTGGCTCGTAGTGGGTTGTTCGCGGCGTTGTCGCTCTTCTAATTCCGCAATGTCACCTTGACTTCTTGTGACAACCATCGCGTTCGGTAGATGGTGCGGAATTCTTTAGCTAGAACGTTCGCGTAAATCTTCCCGTCTTGAGCGCCTTGATCCGGCTTACTCGAAGGACCAGCAAATGTTCTCTCTTGATCCGGCTCGAAGGACCAGCAAATGTTGTGGACTGTATATGTATATTTTTGTTATTAATTAAAATAACTTCTTCTTCGACGTAATTGTTTATTGATTTTCTTGATTCGTACTGTACACTTGTTCTTACTTCTTACTGATTTTCATACTGTTCTTACTTTTTACTACAATTCTTACTGTTCTTCATACATTTCTTACTGTTCTTCATGCATACTATTTACAAATTTGGGGCGCTTAAGTACTAATTTCACGCTCGCAACCGGGACCGAGTGCGCGCCTTGGTTTTAGTGCGCGCGCGAACCGGGCGCGGGCGTGTGTCGTGGCGAAAGCGTGGCGAGAGGGAGACCTTTCCGCAATAGCGGCGTCCCGCTCCCACCCTACTGTTTACATATTTACAATACATTATTATATACTAATTCTTAAAATTAATTCGGGCTTGGCGTCCTCAACAATTATATTATAGATTTTTATATAGTGTGGTACATCAAATTAAAGGGAATTTTAAGGACTATTATCCTGACAATATCTGGATCCCTGAAATTTCAAAAATCCTGAAATTTTTCATAAAAAACTTGTTTTTTCGGCATTTTTCATAAAAATTTACACAAATTGTTTTCGTATACCGTTTATTTATGTTGACAATAACGGATACAGTAATTCTGCGTAAGCGACGCACCGAAAACGTGTAGATACTTGCATACTTTCGATAGTTCGGCTTACTTTTTGGTTTTTCGGCTATTTCTCAAAAATTTTCTATCAGACGTCTACCTGCTGGTTAGTATTATAAATACTACCAACGAAAGCGCGTATTTTGGCGTTTTTGGATTTTTGAATTTCCCAAAAAATTCATTAAAAATTGACATTTTTCCAAAATTTTGACAGTTTTTTGGATATTTCCCAAATTTTTTGTATTGACACCGACACGGTTCTTTTGTGTTTCGTGTGGACCGCGACGAGCCGCGTCTTTTGACGTATCGCTCGCCGCTCTGCGACACATAGAAATCGAAACACTCATTTCCCCCACCATCTGCCCTCACGACCACGTGCACCGAGCCTTCTTGGTTAATGCAAACATTCAAAAATATCTGATCGATATTTCGAAATTTCGTTGATTATATTATAGATTTTTATATAGTGTGGTACATCAAATTAAAGGGAATTTTAAGGACTATTATCCTGACAATATCTGGATCCCTGAAATTTCAAAAATCCTGAAATTTTTCATAAAAAACTTGTTTTTTCGGCATTTTTCATAAAAATTTACACAAATTGTTTTCGTATACCGTTTATTTATGTTGACAATAACGGATACAGTAATTCTGCGTAAGCGACGCACCGAAAACGTGTAGATACTTGCATACTTTCGATAGTTCGGCTTACTTTTTGGTTTTTCGGCTATTTCTCAAAAATTTTCTATCAGACGTCTACCTGCTGGTTAGTATTATAAATACTACCAACGAAAGCGCGTATTTTGGCGTTTTTGGATTTTTGAATTTCCCAAAAAATTCATTAAAAATTGACATTTTTCCAAAATTTTGACAGTTTTTTGGATATTTCCCAAATTTTTTGTATTGACACCGACACGGTTCTTTTGTGTTTCGTGTGGACCGCGACGAGCCGCGTCTTTTGACGTATCGCTCGCCGCTCTGCGACACATAGAAATCGAAACACTCATTTCCCCCACCATCTGCCCTCACGACCACGTGCACCGAGCCTTCTTGGTTAATGCAAACATTCAAAAATATCTGATCGATATTTCGAAATTTCGTTGATTATATTATAGATTTTTATATAGTGTGGTACATCAAATTAAAGGGAATTTTAAGGACTATTATCCTGACAATATCTGGATCCCTGAAATTTCAAAAATCCTGAAATTTTTCATAAAAAACTTGTTTTTTCGGCATTTTTCATAAAAATTTACACAAATTGTTTTCGTATACCGTTTATTTATGTTGACAATAACGGATACAGTAATTCTGCGTAAGCGACGCACCGAAAACGTGTAGATACTTGCATACTTTCGATAGTTCGGCTTACTTTTTGGTTTTTCGGCTATTTCTCAAAAATTTTCTATCAGACGTCTACCTGCTGGTTAGTATTATAAATACTACCAACGAAAGCGCGTATTTTGGCGTTTTTGGATTTTTGAATTTCCCAAAAAATTCATTAAAAATTGACATTTTTCCAAAATTTTGACAGTTTTTTGGATATTTCCCAAATTTTTTGTATTGACACCGACACGGTTCTTTTGTGTTTCGTGTGGACCGCGACGAGCCGCGTCTTTTGACGTATCGCTCGCCGCTCTGCGACACATAGAAATCGAAACACTCATTTCCCCCACCATCTGCCCTCACGACCACGTGCACCGAGCCTTCTTGGTTAATGCAAACATTCAAAAATATCTGATCGATATTTCGAAATTTCGTTGATTATATTATAGATTTTTATATAGTGTGGTACATCAAATTAAAGGGAATTTTAAGGACTATTATCCTGACAATATCTGGATCCCTGAAATTTCAAAAATCCTGAAATTTTTCATAAAAAACTTGTTTTTTCGGCATTTTTCATAAAAATTTACACAAATTGTTTTCGTATACCGTTTATTTATGTTGACAATAACGGATACAGTAATTCTGCGTAAGCGACGCACCGAAAACGTGTAGATACTTGCATACTTTCGATAGTTCGGCTTACTTTTTGGTTTTTCGGCTATTTCTCAAAAATTTTCTATCAGACGTCTACCTGCTGGTTAGTATTATAAATACTACCAACGAAAGCGCGTATTTTGGCGTTTTTGGATTTTTGAATTTCCCAAAAAATTCATTAAAAATTGACATTTTTCCAAAATTTTGACAGTTTTTTGGATATTTCCCAAATTTTTTGTATTGACACCGACACGGTTCTTTTGTGTTTCGTGTGGACCGCGACGAGCCGCGTCTTTTGACGTATCGCTCGCCGCTCTGCGACACATAGAAATCGAAACACTCATTTCCCCCACCATCTGCCCTCACGACCACGTGCACCGAGCCTTCTTGGTTAATGCAAACATTCAAAAATATCTGATCGATATTTCGAAATTTCGTTGATTATATTATAGATTTTTATATAGTGTGGTACATCAAATTAAAGGGAATTTTAAGGACTATTATCCTGACAATATCTGGATCCCTGAAATTTCAAAAATCCTGAAATTTTTCATAAAAAACTTGTTTTTTCGGCATTTTTCATAAAAATTTACACAAATTGTTTTCGTATACCGTTTATTTATGTTGACAATAACGGATACAGTAATTCTGCGTAAGCGACGCACCGAAAACGTGTAGATACTTGCATACTTTCGATAGTTCGGCTTACTTTTTGGTTTTTCGGCTATTTCTCAAAAATTTTCTATCAGACGTCTACCTGCTGGTTAGTATTATAAATACTACCAACGAAAGCGCGTATTTTGGCGTTTTTGGATTTTTGAATTTCCCAAAAAATTCATTAAAAATTGACATTTTTCCAAAATTTTGACAGTTTTTTGGATATTTCCCAAATTTTTTGTATTGACACCGACACGGTTCTTTTGTGTTTCGTGTGGACCGCGACGAGCCGCGTCTTTTGACGTATCGCTCGCCGCTCTGCGACACATAGAAATCGAAACACTCATTTCCCCCACCATCTGCCCTCACGACCACGTGCACCGAGCCTTCTTGGTTAATGCAAACATTCAAAAATATCTGATCGATATTTCGAAATTTCGTTGATTATATTATAGATTTTTATATAGTGTGGTACATCAAATTAAAGGGAATTTTAAGGACTATTATCCTGACAATATCTGGATCCCTGAAATTTCAAAAATCCTGAAATTTTTCATAAAAAACTTGTTTTTTCGGCATTTTTCATAAAAATTTACACAAATTGTTTTCGTATACCGTTTATTTATGTTGACAATAACGGATACAGTAATTCTGCGTAAGCGACGCACCGAAAACGTGTAGATACTTGCATACTTTCGATAGTTCGGCTTACTTTTTGGTTTTTCGGCTATTTCTCAAAAATTTTCTATCAGACGTCTACCTGCTGGTTAGTATTATAAATACTACCAACGAAAGCGCGTATTTTGGCGTTTTTGGATTTTTGAATTTCCCAAAAAATTCATTAAAAATTGACATTTTTCCAAAATTTTGACAGTTTTTTGGATATTTCCCAAATTTTTTGTATTGACACCGACACGGTTCTTTTGTGTTTCGTGTGGACCGCGACGAGCCGCGTCTTTTGACGTATCGCTCGCCGCTCTGCGACACATAGAAATCGAAACACTCATTTCCCCCACCATCTGCCCTCACGACCACGTGCACCGAGCCTTCTTGGTTAATGCAAACATTCAAAAATATCTGATCGATATTTCGAAATTTCGTTGATTATATTATAGATTTTTATATAGTGTGGTACATCAAATTAAAGGGAATTTTAAGGACTATTATCCTGACAATATCTGGATCCCTGAAATTTCAAAAATCCTGAAATTTTTCATAAAAAACTTGTTTTTTCGGCATTTTTCATAAAAATTTACACAAATTGTTTTCGTATACCGTTTATTTATGTTGACAATAACGGATACAGTAATTCTGCGTAAGCGACGCACCGAAAACGTGTAGATACTTGCATACTTTCGATAGTTCGGCTTACTTTTTGGTTTTTCGGCTATTTCTCAAAAATTTTCTATCAGACGTCTACCTGCTGGTTAGTATTATAAATACTACCAACGAAAGCGCGTATTTTGGCGTTTTTGGATTTTTGAATTTCCCAAAAAATTCATTAAAAATTGACATTTTTCCAAAATTTTGACAGTTTTTTGGATATTTCCCAAATTTTTTGTATTGACACCGACACGGTTCTTTTGTGTTTCGTGTGGACCGCGACGAGCCGCGTCTTTTGACGTATCGCTCGCCGCTCTGCGACACATAGAAATCGAAACACTCATTTCCCCCACCATCTGCCCTCACGACCACGTGCACCGAGCCTTCTTGGTTAATGCAAACATTCAAAAATATCTGATCGATATTTCGAAATTTCGTTGATTATATTATAGATTTTTATATAGTGTGGTACATCAAATTAAAGGGAATTTTAAGGACTATTATCCTGACAATATCTGGATCCCTGAAATTTCAAAAATCCTGAAATTTTTCATAAAAAACTTGTTTTTTCGGCATTTTTCATAAAAATTTACACAAATTGTTTTCGTATACCGTTTATTTATGTTGACAATAACGGATACAGTAATTCTGCGTAAGCGACGCACCGAAAACGTGTAGATACTTGCATACTTTCGATAGTTCGGCTTACTTTTTGGTTTTTCGGCTATTTCTCAAAAATTTTCTATCAGACGTCTACCTGCTGGTTAGTATTATAAATACTACCAACGAAAGCGCGTATTTTGGCGTTTTTGGATTTTTGAATTTCCCAAAAAATTCATTAAAAATTGACATTTTTCCAAAATTTTGACAGTTTTTTGGATATTTCCCAAATTTTTTGTATTGACACCGACACGGTTCTTTTGTGTTTCGTGTGGACCGCGACGAGCCGCGTCTTTTGACGTATCGCTCGCCGCTCTGCGACACATAGAAATCGAAACACTCATTTCCCCCACCATCTGCCCTCACGACCACGTGCACCGAGCCTTCTTGGTTAATGCAAACATTCAAAAATATCTGATCGATATTTCGAAATTTCGTTGATTATATTATAGATTTTTATATAGTGTGGTACATCAAATTAAAGGGAATTTTAAGGACTATTATCCTGACAATATCTGGATCCCTGAAATTTCAAAAATCCTGAAATTTTTCATAAAAAACTTGTTTTTTCGGCATTTTTCATAAAAATTTACACAAATTGTTTTCGTATACCGTTTATTTATGTTGACAATAACGGATACAGTAATTCTGCGTAAGCGACGCACCGAAAACGTGTAGATACTTGCATACTTTCGATAGTTCGGCTTACTTTTTGGTTTTTCGGCTATTTCTCAAAAATTTTCTATCAGACGTCTACCTGCTGGTTAGTATTATAAATACTACCAACGAAAGCGCGTATTTTGGCGTTTTTGGATTTTTGAATTTCCCAAAAAATTCATTAAAAATTGACATTTTTCCAAAATTTTGACAGTTTTTTGGATATTTCCCAAATTTTTTGTATTGACACCGACACGGTTCTTTTGTGTTTCGTGTGGACCGCGACGAGCCGCGTCTTTTGACGTATCGCTCGCCGCTCTGCGACACATAGAAATCGAAACACTCATTTCCCCCACCATCTGCCCTCACGACCACGTGCACCGAGCCTTCTTGGTTAATGCAAACATTCAAAAATATCTGATCGATATTTCGAAATTTCGTTGATTATATTATAGATTTTTATATAGTGTGGTACATCAAATTAAAGGGAATTTTAAGGACTATTATCCTGACAATATCTGGATCCCTGAAATTTCAAAAATCCTGAAATTTTTCATAAAAAACTTGTTTTTTCGGCATTTTTCATAAAAATTTACACAAATTGTTTTCGTATACCGTTTATTTATGTTGACAATAACGGATACAGTAATTCTGCGTAAGCGACGCACCGAAAACGTGTAGATACTTGCATACTTTCGATAGTTCGGCTTACTTTTTGGTTTTTCGGCTATTTCTCAAAAATTTTCTATCAGACGTCTACCTGCTGGTTAGTATTATAAATACTACCAACGAAAGCGCGTATTTTGGCGTTTTTGGATTTTTGAATTTCCCAAAAAATTCATTAAAAATTGACATTTTTCCAAAATTTTGACAGTTTTTTGGATATTTCCCAAATTTTTTGTATTGACACCGACACGGTTCTTTTGTGTTTCGTGTGGACCGCGACGAGCCGCGTCTTTTGACGTATCGCTCGCCGCTCTGCGACACATAGAAATCGAAACACTCATTTCCCCCACCATCTGCCCTCACGACCACGTGCACCGAGCCTTCTTGGTTAATGCAAACATTCAAAAATATCTGATCGATATTTCGAAATTTCGTTGATTATATTATAGATTTTTATATAGTGTGGTACATCAAATTAAAGGGAATTTTAAGGACTATTATCCTGACAATATCTGGATCCCTGAAATTTCAAAAATCCTGAAATTTTTCATAAAAAACTTGTTTTTTCGGCATTTTTCATAAAAATTTACACAAATTGTTTTCGTATACCGTTTATTTATGTTGACAATAACGGATACAGTAATTCTGCGTAAGCGACGCACCGAAAACGTGTAGATACTTGCATACTTTCGATAGTTCGGCTTACTTTTTGGTTTTTCGGCTATTTCTCAAAAATTTTCTATCAGACGTCTACCTGCTGGTTAGTATTATAAATACTACCAACGAAAGCGCGTATTTTGGCGTTTTTGGATTTTTGAATTTCCCAAAAAATTCATTAAAAATTGACATTTTTCCAAAATTTTGACAGTTTTTTGGATATTTCCCAAATTTTTTGTATTGACACCGACACGGTTCTTTTGTGTTTCGTGTGGACCGCGACGAGCCGCGTCTTTTGACGTATCGCTCGCCGCTCTGCGACACATAGAAATCGAAACACTCATTTCCCCCACCATCTGCCCTCACGACCACGTGCACCGAGCCTTCTTGGTTAATGCAAACATTCAAAAATATCTGATCGATATTTCGAAATTTCGTTGATTATATTATAGATTTTTATATAGTGTGGTACATCAAATTAAAGGGAATTTTAAGGACTATTATCCTGACAATATCTGGATCCCTGAAATTTCAAAAATCCTGAAATTTTTCATAAAAAACTTGTTTTTTCGGCATTTTTCATAAAAATTTACACAAATTGTTTTCGTATACCGTTTATTTATGTTGACAATAACGGATACAGTAATTCTGCGTAAGCGACGCACCGAAAACGTGTAGATACTTGCATACTTTCGATAGTTCGGCTTACTTTTTGGTTTTTCGGCTATTTCTCAAAAATTTTCTATCAGACGTCTACCTGCTGGTTAGTATTATAAATACTACCAACGAAAGCGCGTATTTTGGCGTTTTTGGATTTTTGAATTTCCCAAAAAATTCATTAAAAATTGACATTTTTCCAAAATTTTGACAGTTTTTTGGATATTTCCCAAATTTTTTGTATTGACACCGACACGGTTCTTTTGTGTTTCGTGTGGACCGCGACGAGCCGCGTCTTTTGACGTATCGCTCGCCGCTCTGCGACACATAGAAATCGAAACACTCATTTCCCCCACCATCTGCCCTCACGACCACGTGCACCGAGCCTTCTTGGTTAATGCAAACATTCAAAAATATCTGATCGATATTTCGAAATTTCGTTGATTATATTATAGATTTTTATATAGTGTGGTACATCAAATTAAAGGGAATTTTAAGGACTATTATCCTGACAATATCTGGATCCCTGAAATTTCAAAAATCCTGAAATTTTTCATAAAAAACTTGTTTTTTCGGCATTTTTCATAAAAATTTACACAAATTGTTTTCGTATACCGTTTATTTATGTTGACAATAACGGATACAGTAATTCTGCGTAAGCGACGCACCGAAAACGTGTAGATACTTGCATACTTTCGATAGTTCGGCTTACTTTTTGGTTTTTCGGCTATTTCTCAAAAATTTTCTATCAGACGTCTACCTGCTGGTTAGTATTATAAATACTACCAACGAAAGCGCGTATTTTGGCGTTTTTGGATTTTTGAATTTCCCAAAAAATTCATTAAAAATTGACATTTTTCCAAAATTTTGACAGTTTTTTGGATATTTCCCAAATTTTTTGTATTGACACCGACACGGTTCTTTTGTGTTTCGTGTGGACCGCGACGAGCCGCGTCTTTTGACGTATCGCTCGCCGCTCTGCGACACATAGAAATCGAAACACTCATTTCCCCCACCATCTGCCCTCACGACCACGTGCACCGAGCCTTCTTGGTTAATGCAAACATTCAAAAATATCTGATCGATATTTCGAAATTTCGTTGATTATATTATAGATTTTTATATAGTGTGGTACATCAAATTAAAGGGAATTTTAAGGACTATTATCCTGACAATATCTGGATCCCTGAAATTTCAAAAATCCTGAAATTTTTCATAAAAAACTTGTTTTTTCGGCATTTTTCATAAAAATTTACACAAATTGTTTTCGTATACCGTTTATTTATGTTGACAATAACGGATACAGTAATTCTGCGTAAGCGACGCACCGAAAACGTGTAGATACTTGCATACTTTCGATAGTTCGGCTTACTTTTTGGTTTTTCGGCTATTTCTCAAAAATTTTCTATCAGACGTCTACCTGCTGGTTAGTATTATAAATACTACCAACGAAAGCGCGTATTTTGGCGTTTTTGGATTTTTGAATTTCCCAAAAAATTCATTAAAAATTGACATTTTTCCAAAATTTTGACAGTTTTTTGGATATTTCCCAAATTTTTTGTATTGACACCGACACGGTTCTTTTGTGTTTCGTGTGGACCGCGACGAGCCGCGTCTTTTGACGTATCGCTCGCCGCTCTGCGACACATAGAAATCGAAACACTCATTTCCCCCACCATCTGCCCTCACGACCACGTGCACCGAGCCTTCTTGGTTAATGCAAACATTCAAAAATATCTGATCGATATTTCGAAATTTCGTTGATTATATTATAGATTTTTATATAGTGTGGTACATCAAATTAAAGGGAATTTTAAGGACTATTATCCTGACAATATCTGGATCCCTGAAATTTCAAAAATCCTGAAATTTTTCATAAAAAACTTGTTTTTTCGGCATTTTTCATAAAAATTTACACAAATTGTTTTCGTATACCGTTTATTTATGTTGACAATAACGGATACAGTAATTCTGCGTAAGCGACGCACCGAAAACGTGTAGATACTTGCATACTTTCGATAGTTCGGCTTACTTTTTGGTTTTTCGGCTATTTCTCAAAAATTTTCTATCAGACGTCTACCTGCTGGTTAGTATTATAAATACTACCAACGAAAGCGCGTATTTTGGCGTTTTTGGATTTTTGAATTTCCCAAAAAATTCATTAAAAATTGACATTTTTCCAAAATTTTGACAGTTTTTTGGATATTTCCCAAATTTTTTGTATTGACACCGACACGGTTCTTTTGTGTTTCGTGTGGACCGCGACGAGCCGCGTCTTTTGACGTATCGCTCGCCGCTCTGCGACACATAGAAATCGAAACACTCATTTCCCCCACCATCTGCCCTCACGACCACGTGCACCGAGCCTTCTTGGTTAATGCAAACATTCAAAAATATCTGATCGATATTTCGAAATTTCGTTGATTATATTATAGATTTTTATATAGTGTGGTACATCAAATTAAAGGGAATTTTAAGGACTATTATCCTGACAATATCTGGATCCCTGAAATTTCAAAAATCCTGAAATTTTTCATAAAAAACTTGTTTTTTCGGCATTTTTCATAAAAATTTACACAAATTGTTTTCGTATACCGTTTATTTATGTTGACAATAACGGATACAGTAATTCTGCGTAAGCGACGCACCGAAAACGTGTAGATACTTGCATACTTTCGATAGTTCGGCTTACTTTTTGGTTTTTCGGCTATTTCTCAAAAATTTTCTATCAGACGTCTACCTGCTGGTTAGTATTATAAATACTACCAACGAAAGCGCGTATTTTGGCGTTTTTGGATTTTTGAATTTCCCAAAAAATTCATTAAAAATTGACATTTTTCCAAAATTTTGACAGTTTTTTGGATATTTCCCAAATTTTTTGTATTGACACCGACACGGTTCTTTTGTGTTTCGTGTGGACCGCGACGAGCCGCGTCTTTTGACGTATCGCTCGCCGCTCTGCGACACATAGAAATCGAAACACTCATTTCCCCCACCATCTGCCCTCACGACCACGTGCACCGAGCCTTCTTGGTTAATGCAAACATTCAAAAATATCTGATCGATATTTCGAAATTTCGTTGATTATATTATAGATTTTTATATAGTGTGGTACATCAAATTAAAGGGAATTTTAAGGACTATTATCCTGACAATATCTGGATCCCTGAAATTTCAAAAATCCTGAAATTTTTCATAAAAAACTTGTTTTTTCGGCATTTTTCATAAAAATTTACACAAATTGTTTTCGTATACCGTTTATTTATGTTGACAATAACGGATACAGTAATTCTGCGTAAGCGACGCACCGAAAACGTGTAGATACTTGCATACTTTCGATAGTTCGGCTTACTTTTTGGTTTTTCGGCTATTTCTCAAAAATTTTCTATCAGACGTCTACCTGCTGGTTAGTATTATAAATACTACCAACGAAAGCGCGTATTTTGGCGTTTTTGGATTTTTGAATTTCCCAAAAAATTCATTAAAAATTGACATTTTTCCAAAATTTTGACAGTTTTTTGGATATTTCCCAAATTTTTTGTATTGACACCGACACGGTTCTTTTGTGTTTCGTGTGGACCGCGACGAGCCGCGTCTTTTGACGTATCGCTCGCCGCTCTGCGACACATAGAAATCGAAACACTCATTTCCCCCACCATCTGCCCTCACGACCACGTGCACCGAGCCTTCTTGGTTAATGCAAACATTCAAAAATATCTGATCGATATTTCGAAATTTCGTTGATTATATTATAGATTTTTATATAGTGTGGTACATCAAATTAAAGGGAATTTTAAGGACTATTATCCTGACAATATCTGGATCCCTGAAATTTCAAAAATCCTGAAATTTTTCATAAAAAACTTGTTTTTTCGGCATTTTTCATAAAAATTTACACAAATTGTTTTCGTATACCGTTTATTTATGTTGACAATAACGGATACAGTAATTCTGCGTAAGCGACGCACCGAAAACGTGTAGATACTTGCATACTTTCGATAGTTCGGCTTACTTTTTGGTTTTTCGGCTATTTCTCAAAAATTTTCTATCAGACGTCTACCTGCTGGTTAGTATTATAAATACTACCAACGAAAGCGCGTATTTTGGCGTTTTTGGATTTTTGAATTTCCCAAAAAATTCATTAAAAATTGACATTTTTCCAAAATTTTGACAGTTTTTTGGATATTTCCCAAATTTTTTGTATTGACACCGACACGGTTCTTTTGTGTTTCGTGTGGACCGCGACGAGCCGCGTCTTTTGACGTATCGCTCGCCGCTCTGCGACACATAGAAATCGAAACACTCATTTCCCCCACCATCTGCCCTCACGACCACGTGCACCGAGCCTTCTTGGTTAATGCAAACATTCAAAAATATCTGATCGATATTTCGAAATTTCGTTGATTATATTATAGATTTTTATATAGTGTGGTACATCAAATTAAAGGGAATTTTAAGGACTATTATCCTGACAATATCTGGATCCCTGAAATTTCAAAAATCCTGAAATTTTTCATAAAAAACTTGTTTTTTCGGCATTTTTCATAAAAATTTACACAAATTGTTTTCGTATACCGTTTATTTATGTTGACAATAACGGATACAGTAATTCTGCGTAAGCGACGCACCGAAAACGTGTAGATACTTGCATACTTTCGATAGTTCGGCTTACTTTTTGGTTTTTCGGCTATTTCTCAAAAATTTTCTATCAGACGTCTACCTGCTGGTTAGTATTATAAATACTACCAACGAAAGCGCGTATTTTGGCGTTTTTGGATTTTTGAATTTCCCAAAAAATTCATTAAAAATTGACATTTTTCCAAAATTTTGACAGTTTTTTGGATATTTCCCAAATTTTTTGTATTGACACCGACACGGTTCTTTTGTGTTTCGTGTGGACCGCGACGAGCCGCGTCTTTTGACGTATCGCTCGCCGCTCTGCGACACATAGAAATCGAAACACTCATTTCCCCCACCATCTGCCCTCACGACCACGTGCACCGAGCCTTCTTGGTTAATGCAAACATTCAAAAATATCTGATCGATATTTCGAAATTTCGTTGATTATATTATAGATTTTTATATAGTGTGGTACATCAAATTAAAGGGAATTTTAAGGACTATTATCCTGACAATATCTGGATCCCTGAAATTTCAAAAATCCTGAAATTTTTCATAAAAAACTTGTTTTTTCGGCATTTTTCATAAAAATTTACACAAATTGTTTTCGTATACCGTTTATTTATGTTGACAATAACGGATACAGTAATTCTGCGTAAGCGACGCACCGAAAACGTGTAGATACTTGCATACTTTCGATAGTTCGGCTTACTTTTTGGTTTTTCGGCTATTTCTCAAAAATTTTCTATCAGACGTCTACCTGCTGGTTAGTATTATAAATACTACCAACGAAAGCGCGTATTTTGGCGTTTTTGGATTTTTGAATTTCCCAAAAAATTCATTAAAAATTGACATTTTTCCAAAATTTTGACAGTTTTTTGGATATTTCCCAAATTTTTTGTATTGACACCGACACGGTTCTTTTGTGTTTCGTGTGGACCGCGACGAGCCGCGTCTTTTGACGTATCGCTCGCCGCTCTGCGACACATAGAAATCGAAACACTCATTTCCCCCACCATCTGCCCTCACGACCACGTGCACCGAGCCTTCTTGGTTAATGCAAACATTCAAAAATATCTGATCGATATTTCGAAATTTCGTTGATTATATTATAGATTTTTATATAGTGTGGTACATCAAATTAAAGGGAATTTTAAGGACTATTATCCTGACAATATCTGGATCCCTGAAATTTCAAAAATCCTGAAATTTTTCATAAAAAACTTGTTTTTTCGGCATTTTTCATAAAAATTTACACAAATTGTTTTCGTATACCGTTTATTTATGTTGACAATAACGGATACAGTAATTCTGCGTAAGCGACGCACCGAAAACGTGTAGATACTTGCATACTTTCGATAGTTCGGCTTACTTTTTGGTTTTTCGGCTATTTCTCAAAAATTTTCTATCAGACGTCTACCTGCTGGTTAGTATTATAAATACTACCAACGAAAGCGCGTATTTTGGCGTTTTTGGATTTTTGAATTTCCCAAAAAATTCATTAAAAATTGACATTTTTCCAAAATTTTGACAGTTTTTTGGATATTTCCCAAATTTTTTGTATTGACACCGACACGGTTCTTTTGTGTTTCGTGTGGACCGCGACGAGCCGCGTCTTTTGACGTATCGCTCGCCGCTCTGCGACACATAGAAATCGAAACACTCATTTCCCCCACCATCTGCCCTCACGACCACGTGCACCGAGCCTTCTTGGTTAATGCAAACATTCAAAAATATCTGATCGATATTTCGAAATTTCGTTGATTATATTATAGATTTTTATATAGTGTGGTACATCAAATTAAAGGGAATTTTAAGGACTATTATCCTGACAATATCTGGATCCCTGAAATTTCAAAAATCCTGAAATTTTTCATAAAAAACTTGTTTTTTCGGCATTTTTCATAAAAATTTACACAAATTGTTTTCGTATACCGTTTATTTATGTTGACAATAACGGATACAGTAATTCTGCGTAAGCGACGCACCGAAAACGTGTAGATACTTGCATACTTTCGATAGTTCGGCTTACTTTTTGGTTTTTCGGCTATTTCTCAAAAATTTTCTATCAGACGTCTACCTGCTGGTTAGTATTATAAATACTACCAACGAAAGCGCGTATTTTGGCGTTTTTGGATTTTTGAATTTCCCAAAAAATTCATTAAAAATTGACATTTTTCCAAAATTTTGACAGTTTTTTGGATATTTCCCAAATTTTTTGTATTGACACCGACACGGTTCTTTTGTGTTTCGTGTGGACCGCGACGAGCCGCGTCTTTTGACGTATCGCTCGCCGCTCTGCGACACATAGAAATCGAAACACTCATTTCCCCCACCATCTGCCCTCACGACCACGTGCACCGAGCCTTCTTGGTTAATGCAAACATTCAAAAATATCTGATCGATATTTCGAAATTTCGTTGATTATATTATAGATTTTTATATAGTGTGGTACATCAAATTAAAGGGAATTTTAAGGACTATTATCCTGACAATATCTGGATCCCTGAAATTTCAAAAATCCTGAAATTTTTCATAAAAAACTTGTTTTTTCGGCATTTTTCATAAAAATTTACACAAATTGTTTTCGTATACCGTTTATTTATGTTGACAATAACGGATACAGTAATTCTGCGTAAGCGACGCACCGAAAACGTGTAGATACTTGCATACTTTCGATAGTTCGGCTTACTTTTTGGTTTTTCGGCTATTTCTCAAAAATTTTCTATCAGACGTCTACCTGCTGGTTAGTATTATAAATACTACCAACGAAAGCGCGTATTTTGGCGTTTTTGGATTTTTGAATTTCCCAAAAAATTCATTAAAAATTGACATTTTTCCAAAATTTTGACAGTTTTTTGGATATTTCCCAAATTTTTTGTATTGACACCGACACGGTTCTTTTGTGTTTCGTGTGGACCGCGACGAGCCGCGTCTTTTGACGTATCGCTCGCCGCTCTGCGACACATAGAAATCGAAACACTCATTTCCCCCACCATCTGCCCTCACGACCACGTGCACCGAGCCTTCTTGGTTAATGCAAACATTCAAAAATATCTGATCGATATTTCGAAATTTCGTTGATTATATTATAGATTTTTATATAGTGTGGGTACATCAAATTAAAGGGAATTTTAAGGACTATTATCCTGACAATATCTGGATCCCTGAAATTTCAAAAATCCTGAAATTTTTCATAAAAAACTTGTTTTTTCGGCATTTTTCATAAAAATTTACACAAATTGTTTTCGTATACCGTTTATTTATGTTGACAATAACGGATACAGTAATTCTGCGTAAGCGACGCACCGAAAACGTGTAGATACTTGCATACTTTCGATAGTTCGGCTTACTTTTTGGTTTTTCGGCTATTTCTCAAAAATTTTCTATCAGACGTCTACCTGCTGGTTAGTATTATAAATACTACCAACGAAAGCGCGTATTTTGGCGTTTTTGGATTTTGAATTTCCCAAAAAATTCATTAAAAATTGACATTTTTCCAAAATTTTGACAGTTTTTTGGATATTTCCCAAATTTTTTGTATTGACACCGACACGGTTCTTTTGTGTTTCGTGTGGACCGCGACGAGCCGCGTCTTTTGACGTATCGCTCGCCGCTCTGCGACACATAGAAATCGAAACACTCATTTCCCCCACCATCTGCCCTCACGACCACGTGCACCGAGCCTTCTTGGTTAATGCAAACATTCAAAAATATCTGATCGATATTTCGAAATTTCGTTGATTATATTATAGATTTTTATATAGTGTGGTACATCAAATTAAAGGGAATTTTAAGGACTATTATCCTGACAATATCTGGATCCCTGAAATTTCAAAAATCCTGAAATTTTTCATAAAAAACTTGTTTTTTCGGCATTTTTCATAAAAATTTACACAAATTGTTTTCGTATACCGTTTATTTATGTTGACAATAACGGATACAGTAATTCTGCGTAAGCGACGCACCGAAAACGTGTAGATACTTGCATACTTTCGATAGTTCGGCTTACTTTTTGGTTTTTCGGCTATTTCTCAAAAATTTTCTATCAGACGTCTACCTGCTGGTTAGTATTATAAATACTACCAACGAAAGCGCGTATTTTGGCGTTTTTGGATTTTTGAATTTCCCAAAAAATTCATTAAAAATTGACATTTTTCCAAAATTTTGACAGTTTTTTGGATATTTCCCAAATTTTTTGTATTGACACCGACACGGTTCTTTTGTGTTTCGTGTGGACCGCGACGAGCCGCGTCTTTTGACGTATCGCTCGCCGCTCTGCGACACATAGAAATCGAAACACTCATTTCCCCCACCATCTGCCCTCACGACCACGTGCACCGAGCCTTCTTGGTTAATGCAAACATTCAAAAATATCTGATCGATATTTCGAAATTTCGTTGATTATATTATAGATTTTTATATAGTGTGGTACATCAAATTAAAGGGAATTTTAAGGACTATTATCCTGACAATATCTGGATCCCTGAAATTTCAAAAATCCTGAAATTTTTCATAAAAAACTTGTTTTTTCGGCATTTTTCATAAAAATTTACACAAATTGTTTTCGTATACCGTTTATTTATGTTGACAATAACGGATACAGTAATTCTGCGTAAGCGACGCACCGAAAACGTGTAGATACTTGCATACTTTCGATAGTTCGGCTTACTTTTTGGTTTTTCGGCTATTTCTCAAAAATTTTCTATCAGACGTCTACCTGCTGGTTAGTATTATAAATACTACCAACGAAAGCGCGTATTTTGGCGTTTTTGGATTTTTGAATTTCCCAAAAAATTCATTAAAAATTGACATTTTTCCAAAATTTTGACAGTTTTTGGATATTTCCAAATTTTTTGTATTGACACCGACACGGTTCTTTTGTGTTTCGTGTGGACCGCGACGAGCCGCGTCTTTTGACGTATCGCTCGCCGCTCTGCGACACATAGAAATCGAAACACTCATTTCCCCCACCATCTGCCCTCACGACCACGTGCACCGAGCCTTCTTGGTTAATGCAAACATTCAAAAATATCTGATCGATATTTCGAAATTTCGTTGATTATATTATAGATTTTTATATAGTGTGGTACATCAAATTAAAGGGAATTTTAAGGACTATTATCCTGACAATATCTGGATCCCTGAAATTTCAAAAATCCTGAAATTTTTCATAAAAAACTTGTTTTTTCGGCATTTTTCATAAAAATTTACACAAATTGTTTTCGTATACCGTTTATTTATGTTGACAATAACGGATACAGTAATTCTGCGTAAGCGACGCACCGAAAACGTGTAGATACTTGCATACTTTCGATAGTTCGGCTTACTTTTTGGTTTTTCGGCTATTTCTCAAAAATTTTCTATCAGACGTCTACCTGCTGGTTAGTATTATAAATACTACCAACGAAAGCGCGTATTTTGGCGTTTTTTGGATTTTTGAATTTCCCAAAAAATTCATTAAAAATTGACATTTTTCCAAAATTTTGACAGTTTTTTGGATATTTCCCAAATTTTTTGTATTGACACCGACACGGTTCTTTTGTGTTTCGTGTGGACCGCGACGAGCCGCGTCTTTTGACGTATCGCTCGCCGCTCTGCGACACATAGA
>JAYMYI010000044.1:0-42359 GCA_036417725.1 Clanis bilineata
TTGTGTTTCGTGTGGACCGCGACGAGCCGCGTCTTTTGACGTATCGCTCGCCGCTCTGCGACACATAGAAATCGAAACACTCATTTCCCCCACCATCTGCCCTCACGACCACGTGCACCGAGCCTTCTTGGTTAATGCAAACATTCAAAAATATCTGATCGATATTTCGAAATTTCGTTGATTATATTATAGATTTTTATATAGTGTGGTACATCAAATTAAAGGGAATTTTAAGGACTATTATCCTGACAATATCTGGATCCCTGAAATTTCAAAAATCCTGAAATTTTTCATAAAAAACTTGTTTTTTCGGCATTTTTCATAAAAATTTACACAAATTGTTTTCGTATACCGTTTATTTATGTTGACAATAACGGATACAGTAATTCTGCGTAAGCGACGCACCGAAAACGTGTAGATACTTGCATACTTTCGATAGTTCGGCTTACTTTTTGGTTTTTCGGCTATTTCTCAAAAATTTTCTATCAGACGTCTACCTGCTGGTTAGTATTATAAATACTACCAACGAAAGCGCGTATTTTGGCGTTTTTGGATTTTTGAATTTCCCAAAAAATTCATTAAAAATTGACATTTTTCCAAAATTTTGACAGTTTTTTGGATATTTCCCAAATTTTTTGTATTGACACCGACACGGTTCTTTTGTGTTTCGTGTGGACCGCGACGAGCCGCGTCTTTTGACGTATCGCTCGCCGCTCTGCGACACATAGAAATCGAAACACTCATTTCCCCCACCATCTGCCCTCACGACCACGTGCACCGAGCCTTCTTGGTTAATGCAAACATTCAAAAATATCTGATCGATATTTCGAAATTTCGTTGATTATATTATAGATTTTTATATAGTGTGGTACATCAAATTAAAGGGAATTTTAAGGACTATTATCCTGACAATATCTGGATCCCTGAAATTTCAAAAATCCTGAAATTTTTCATAAAAAACTTGTTTTTTCGGCATTTTTCATAAAAATTTACACAAATTGTTTTCGTATACCGTTTATTTATGTTGACAATAACGGATACAGTAATTCTGCGTAAGCGACGCACCGAAAACGTGTAGATACTTGCATACTTTCGATAGTTCGGCTTACTTTTTGGTTTTTCGGCTATTTCTCAAAAATTTTCTATCAGACGTCTACCTGCTGGTTAGTATTATAAATACTACCAACGAAAGCGCGTATTTTGGCGTTTTTGGATTTTTGAATTTCCCAAAAAATTCATTAAAAATTGACATTTTTCCAAAATTTTGACAGTTTTTTGGATATTTCCCAAATTTTTTGTATTGACACCGACACGGTTCTTTTGTGTTTCGTGTGGACCGCGACGAGCCGCGTCTTTTGACGTATCGCTCGCCGCTCTGCGACACATAGAAATCGAAACACTCATTTCCCCCACCATCTGCCCTCACGACCACGTGCACCGAGCCTTCTTGGTTAATGCAAACATTCAAAAATATCTGATCGATATTTCGAAATTTCGTTGATTATATTATAGATTTTTATATAGTGTGGTACATCAAATTAAAGGGAATTTTAAGGACTATTATCCTGACAATATCTGGATCCCTGAAATTTCAAAAATCCTGAAATTTTTCATAAAAAACTTGTTTTTTCGGCATTTTTCATAAAAATTTACACAAATTGTTTTCGTATACCGTTTATTTATGTTGACAATAACGGATACAGTAATTCTGCGTAAGCGACGCACCGAAAACGTGTAGATACTTGCATACTTTCGATAGTTCGGCTTACTTTTTGGTTTTTCGGCTATTTCTCAAAAATTTTCTATCAGACGTCTACCTGCTGGTTAGTATTATAAATACTACCAACGAAAGCGCGTATTTTGGCGTTTTTGGATTTTTGAATTTCCCAAAAAATTCATTAAAAATTGACATTTTTCCAAAATTTTGACAGTTTTTTGGATATTTCCCAAATTTTTTGTATTGACACCGACACGGTTCTTTTGTGTTTCGTGTGGACCGCGACGAGCCGCGTCTTTTGACGTATCGCTCGCCGCTCTGCGACACATAGAAATCGAAACACTCATTTCCCCCACCATCTGCCCTCACGACCACGTGCACCGAGCCTTCTTGGTTAATGCAAACATTCAAAAATATCTGATCGATATTTCGAAATTTCGTTGATTATATTATAGATTTTTATATAGTGTGGTACATCAAATTAAAGGGAATTTTAAGGACTATTATCCTGACAATATCTGGATCCCTGAAATTTCAAAAATCCTGAAATTTTTCATAAAAAACTTGTTTTTTCGGCATTTTTCATAAAAATTTACACAAATTGTTTTCGTATACCGTTTATTTATGTTGACAATAACGGATACAGTAATTCTGCGTAAGCGACGCACCGAAAACGTGTAGATACTTGCATACTTTCGATAGTTCGGCTTACTTTTTGGTTTTTCGGCTATTTCTCAAAAATTTTCTATCAGACGTCTACCTGCTGGTTAGTATTATAAATACTACCAACGAAAGCGCGTATTTTGGCGTTTTTGGATTTTTGAATTTCCCAAAAAATTCATTAAAAATTGACATTTTTCCAAAATTTTGACAGTTTTTTGGATATTTCCCAAATTTTTTGTATTGACACCGACACGGTTCTTTTGTGTTTCGTGTGGACCGCGACGAGCCGCGTCTTTTGACGTATCGCTCGCCGCTCTGCGACACATAGAAATCGAAACACTCATTTCCCCCACCATCTGCCCTCACGACCACGTGCACCGAGCCTTCTTGGTTAATGCAAACATTCAAAAATATCTGATCGATATTTCGAAATTTCGTTGATTATATTATAGATTTTTATATAGTGTGGTACATCAAATTAAAGGGAATTTTAAGGACTATTATCCTGACAATATCTGGATCCCTGAAATTTCAAAAATCCTGAAATTTTTCATAAAAAACTTGTTTTTTCGGCATTTTTCATAAAAATTTACACAAATTGTTTTCGTATACCGTTTATTTATGTTGACAATAACGGATACAGTAATTCTGCGTAAGCGACGCACCGAAAACGTGTAGATACTTGCATACTTTCGATAGTTCGGCTTACTTTTTGGTTTTTCGGCTATTTCTCAAAAATTTTCTATCAGACGTCTACCTGCTGGTTAGTATTATAAATACTACCAACGAAAGCGCGTATTTTGGCGTTTTTGGATTTTTGAATTTCCCAAAAAATTCATTAAAAATTGACATTTTTCCAAAATTTTGACAGTTTTTTGGATATTTCCCAAATTTTTTGTATTGACACCGACACGGTTCTTTTGTGTTTCGTGTGGACCGCGACGAGCCGCGTCTTTTGACGTATCGCTCGCCGCTCTGCGACACATAGAAATCGAAACACTCATTTCCCCCACCATCTGCCCTCACGACCACGTGCACCGAGCCTTCTTGGTTAATGCAAACATTCAAAAATATCTGATCGATATTTCGAAATTTCGTTGATTATATTATAGATTTTTATATAGTGTGGTACATCAAATTAAAGGGAATTTTAAGGACTATTATCCTGACAATATCTGGATCCCTGAAATTTCAAAAATCCTGAAATTTTTCATAAAAAACTTGTTTTTTCGGCATTTTTCATAAAAATTTACACAAATTGTTTTCGTATACCGTTTATTTATGTTGACAATAACGGATACAGTAATTCTGCGTAAGCGACGCACCGAAAACGTGTAGATACTTGCATACTTTCGATAGTTCGGCTTACTTTTTGGTTTTTCGGCTATTTCTCAAAAATTTTCTATCAGACGTCTACCTGCTGGTTAGTATTATAAATACTACCAACGAAAGCGCGTATTTTGGCGTTTTTGGATTTTTGAATTTCCCAAAAAATTCATTAAAAATTGACATTTTTCCAAAATTTTGACAGTTTTTTGGATATTTCCCAAATTTTTTGTATTGACACCGACACGGTTCTTTTGTGTTTCGTGTGGACCGCGACGAGCCGCGTCTTTTGACGTATCGCTCGCCGCTCTGCGACACATAGAAATCGAAACACTCATTTCCCCCACCATCTGCCCTCACGACCACGTGCACCGAGCCTTCTTGGTTAATGCAAACATTCAAAAATATCTGATCGATATTTCGAAATTTCGTTGATTATATTATAGATTTTTATATAGTGTGGTACATCAAATTAAAGGGAATTTTAAGGACTATTATCCTGACAATATCTGGATCCCTGAAATTTCAAAAATCCTGAAATTTTTCATAAAAAACTTGTTTTTTCGGCATTTTTCATAAAAATTTACACAAATTGTTTTCGTATACCGTTTATTTATGTTGACAATAACGGATACAGTAATTCTGCGTAAGCGACGCACCGAAAACGTGTAGATACTTGCATACTTTCGATAGTTCGGCTTACTTTTTGGTTTTTCGGCTATTTCTCAAAAATTTTCTATCAGACGTCTACCTGCTGGTTAGTATTATAAATACTACCAACGAAAGCGCGTATTTTGGCGTTTTTGGATTTTTGAATTTCCCAAAAAATTCATTAAAAATTGACATTTTTCCAAAATTTTGACAGTTTTTTGGATATTTCCCAAATTTTTTGTATTGACACCGACACGGTTCTTTTGTGTTTCGTGTGGACCGCGACGAGCCGCGTCTTTTGACGTATCGCTCGCCGCTCTGCGACACATAGAAATCGAAACACTCATTTCCCCCACCATCTGCCCTCACGACCACGTGCACCGAGCCTTCTTGGTTAATGCAAACATTCAAAAATATCTGATCGATATTTCGAAATTTCGTTGATTATATTATAGATTTTTATATAGTGTGGTACATCAAATTAAAGGGAATTTTAAGGACTATTATCCTGACAATATCTGGATCCCTGAAATTTCAAAAATCCTGAAATTTTTCATAAAAAACTTGTTTTTTCGGCATTTTTCATAAAAATTTACACAAATTGTTTTCGTATACCGTTTATTTATGTTGACAATAACGGATACAGTAATTCTGCGTAAGCGACGCACCGAAAACGTGTAGATACTTGCATACTTTCGATAGTTCGGCTTACTTTTTGGTTTTTCGGCTATTTCTCAAAAATTTTCTATCAGACGTCTACCTGCTGGTTAGTATTATAAATACTACCAACGAAAGCGCGTATTTTGGCGTTTTTGGATTTTTGAATTTCCCAAAAAATTCATTAAAAATTGACATTTTTCCAAAATTTTGACAGTTTTTTGGATATTTCCCAAATTTTTTGTATTGACACCGACACGGTTCTTTTGTGTTTCGTGTGGACCGCGACGAGCCGCGTCTTTTGACGTATCGCTCGCCGCTCTGCGACACATAGAAATCGAAACACTCATTTCCCCCACCATCTGCCCTCACGACCACGTGCACCGAGCCTTCTTGGTTAATGCAAACATTCAAAAATATCTGATCGATATTTCGAAATTTCGTTGATTATATTATAGATTTTTATATAGTGTGGTACATCAAATTAAAGGGAATTTTAAGGACTATTATCCTGACAATATCTGGATCCCTGAAATTTCAAAAATCCTGAAATTTTTCATAAAAAACTTGTTTTTTCGGCATTTTTCATAAAAATTTACACAAATTGTTTTCGTATACCGTTTATTTATGTTGACAATAACGGATACAGTAATTCTGCGTAAGCGACGCACCGAAAACGTGTAGATACTTGCATACTTTCGATAGTTCGGCTTACTTTTTGGTTTTTCGGCTATTTCTCAAAAATTTTCTATCAGACGTCTACCTGCTGGTTAGTATTATAAATACTACCAACGAAAGCGCGTATTTTGGCGTTTTTGGATTTTTGAATTTCCCAAAAAATTCATTAAAAATTGACATTTTTCCAAAATTTTGACAGTTTTTTGGATATTTCCCAAATTTTTTGTATTGACACCGACACGGTTCTTTTGTGTTTCGTGTGGACCGCGACGAGCCGCGTCTTTTGACGTATCGCTCGCCGCTCTGCGACACATAGAAATCGAAACACTCATTTCCCCCACCATCTGCCCTCACGACCACGTGCACCGAGCCTTCTTGGTTAATGCAAACATTCAAAAATATCTGATCGATATTTCGAAATTTCGTTGATTATATTATAGATTTTTATATAGTGTGGTACATCAAATTAAAGGGAATTTTAAGGACTATTATCCTGACAATATCTGGATCCCTGAAATTTCAAAAATCCTGAAATTTTTCATAAAAAACTTGTTTTTTCGGCATTTTTCATAAAAATTTACACAAATTGTTTTCGTATACCGTTTATTTATGTTGACAATAACGGATACAGTAATTCTGCGTAAGCGACGCACCGAAAACGTGTAGATACTTGCATACTTTCGATAGTTCGGCTTACTTTTTGGTTTTTCGGCTATTTCTCAAAAATTTTCTATCAGACGTCTACCTGCTGGTTAGTATTATAAATACTACCAACGAAAGCGCGTATTTTGGCGTTTTTGGATTTTTGAATTTCCCAAAAAATTCATTAAAAATTGACATTTTTCCAAAATTTTGACAGTTTTTTGGATATTTCCCAAATTTTTTGTATTGACACCGACACGGTTCTTTTGTGTTTCGTGTGGACCGCGACGAGCCGCGTCTTTTGACGTATCGCTCGCCGCTCTGCGACACATAGAAATCGAAACACTCATTTCCCCCACCATCTGCCCTCACGACCACGTGCACCGAGCCTTCTTGGTTAATGCAAACATTCAAAAATATCTGATCGATATTTCGAAATTTCGTTGATTATATTATAGATTTTTATATAGTGTGGTACATCAAATTAAAGGGAATTTTAAGGACTATTATCCTGACAATATCTGGATCCCTGAAATTTCAAAAATCCTGAAATTTTTCATAAAAAACTTGTTTTTTCGGCATTTTTCATAAAAATTTACACAAATTGTTTTCGTATACCGTTTATTTATGTTGACAATAACGGATACAGTAATTCTGCGTAAGCGACGCACCGAAAACGTGTAGATACTTGCATACTTTCGATAGTTCGGCTTACTTTTTGGTTTTTCGGCTATTTCTCAAAAATTTTCTATCAGACGTCTACCTGCTGGTTAGTATTATAAATACTACCAACGAAAGCGCGTATTTTGGCGTTTTTGGATTTTTGAATTTCCCAAAAAATTCATTAAAAATTGACATTTTTCCAAAATTTTGACAGTTTTTTGGATATTTCCCAAATTTTTTGTATTGACACCGACACGGTTCTTTTGTGTTTCGTGTGGACCGCGACGAGCCGCGTCTTTTGACGTATCGCTCGCCGCTCTGCGACACATAGAAATCGAAACACTCATTTCCCCCACCATCTGCCCTCACGACCACGTGCACCGAGCCTTCTTGGTTAATGCAAACATTCAAAAATATCTGATCGATATTTCGAAATTTCGTTGATTATATTATAGATTTTTATATAGTGTGGTACATCAAATTAAAGGGAATTTTAAGGACTATTATCCTGACAATATCTGGATCCCTGAAATTTCAAAAATCCTGAAATTTTTCATAAAAAACTTGTTTTTTCGGCATTTTTCATAAAAATTTACACAAATTGTTTTCGTATACCGTTTATTTATGTTGACAATAACGGATACAGTAATTCTGCGTAAGCGACGCACCGAAAACGTGTAGATACTTGCATACTTTCGATAGTTCGGCTTACTTTTTGGTTTTTCGGCTATTTCTCAAAAATTTTCTATCAGACGTCTACCTGCTGGTTAGTATTATAAATACTACCAACGAAAGCGCGTATTTTGGCGTTTTTGGATTTTTGAATTTCCCAAAAAATTCATTAAAAATTGACATTTTTCCAAAATTTTGACAGTTTTTTGGATATTTCCCAAATTTTTTGTATTGACACCGACACGGTTCTTTTGTGTTTCGTGTGGACCGCGACGAGCCGCGTCTTTTGACGTATCGCTCGCCGCTCTGCGACACATAGAAATCGAAACACTCATTTCCCCCACCATCTGCCCTCACGACCACGTGCACCGAGCCTTCTTGGTTAATGCAAACATTCAAAAATATCTGATCGATATTTCGAAATTTCGTTGATTATATTATAGATTTTTATATAGTGTGGTACATCAAATTAAAGGGAATTTTAAGGACTATTATCCTGACAATATCTGGATCCCTGAAATTTCAAAAATCCTGAAATTTTTCATAAAAAACTTGTTTTTTCGGCATTTTTCATAAAAATTTACACAAATTGTTTTCGTATACCGTTTATTTATGTTGACAATAACGGATACAGTAATTCTGCGTAAGCGACGCACCGAAAACGTGTAGATACTTGCATACTTTCGATAGTTCGGCTTACTTTTTGGTTTTTCGGCTATTTCTCAAAAATTTTCTATCAGACGTCTACCTGCTGGTTAGTATTATAAATACTACCAACGAAAGCGCGTATTTTGGCGTTTTTGGATTTTTGAATTTCCCAAAAAATTCATTAAAAATTGACATTTTTCCAAAATTTTGACAGTTTTTTGGATATTTCCCAAATTTTTTGTATTGACACCGACACGGTTCTTTTGTGTTTCGTGTGGACCGCGACGAGCCGCGTCTTTTGACGTATCGCTCGCCGCTCTGCGACACATAGAAATCGAAACACTCATTTCCCCCACCATCTGCCCTCACGACCACGTGCACCGAGCCTTCTTGGTTAATGCAAACATTCAAAAATATCTGATCGATATTTCGAAATTTCGTTGATTATATTATAGATTTTTATATAGTGTGGTACATCAAATTAAAGGGAATTTTAAGGACTATTATCCTGACAATATCTGGATCCCTGAAATTTCAAAAATCCTGAAATTTTTCATAAAAAACTTGTTTTTTCGGCATTTTTCATAAAAATTTACACAAATTGTTTTCGTATACCGTTTATTTATGTTGACAATAACGGATACAGTAATTCTGCGTAAGCGACGCACCGAAAACGTGTAGATACTTGCATACTTTCGATAGTTCGGCTTACTTTTTGGTTTTTCGGCTATTTCTCAAAAATTTTCTATCAGACGTCTACCTGCTGGTTAGTATTATAAATACTACCAACGAAAGCGCGTATTTTGGCGTTTTTGGATTTTTGAATTTCCCAAAAAATTCATTAAAAATTGACATTTTTCCAAAATTTTGACAGTTTTTTGGATATTTCCCAAATTTTTTGTATTGACACCGACACGGTTCTTTTGTGTTTCGTGTGGACCGCGACGAGCCGCGTCTTTTGACGTATCGCTCGCCGCTCTGCGACACATAGAAATCGAAACACTCATTTCCCCCACCATCTGCCCTCACGACCACGTGCACCGAGCCTTCTTGGTTAATGCAAACATTCAAAAATATCTGATCGATATTTCGAAATTTCGTTGATTATATTATAGATTTTTATATAGTGTGGTACATCAAATTAAAGGGAATTTTAAGGACTATTATCCTGACAATATCTGGATCCCTGAAATTTCAAAAATCCTGAAATTTTTCATAAAAAACTTGTTTTTTCGGCATTTTTCATAAAAATTTACACAAATTGTTTTCGTATACCGTTTATTTATGTTGACAATAACGGATACAGTAATTCTGCGTAAGCGACGCACCGAAAACGTGTAGATACTTGCATACTTTCGATAGTTCGGCTTACTTTTTGGTTTTTCGGCTATTTCTCAAAAATTTTCTATCAGACGTCTACCTGCTGGTTAGTATTATAAATACTACCAACGAAAGCGCGTATTTTGGCGTTTTTGGATTTTTGAATTTCCCAAAAAATTCATTAAAAATTGACATTTTTCCAAAATTTTGACAGTTTTTTGGATATTTCCCAAATTTTTTGTATTGACACCGACACGGTTCTTTTGTGTTTCGTGTGGACCGCGACGAGCCGCGTCTTTTGACGTATCGCTCGCCGCTCTGCGACACATAGAAATCGAAACACTCATTTCCCCCACCATCTGCCCTCACGACCACGTGCACCGAGCCTTCTTGGTTAATGCAAACATTCAAAAATATCTGATCGATATTTCGAAATTTCGTTGATTATATTATAGATTTTTATATAGTGTGGTACATCAAATTAAAGGGAATTTTAAGGACTATTATCCTGACAATATCTGGATCCCTGAAATTTCAAAAATCCTGAAATTTTTCATAAAAAACTTGTTTTTTCGGCATTTTTCATAAAAATTTACACAAATTGTTTTCGTATACCGTTTATTTATGTTGACAATAACGGATACAGTAATTCTGCGTAAGCGACGCACCGAAAACGTGTAGATACTTGCATACTTTCGATAGTTCGGCTTACTTTTTGGTTTTTCGGCTATTTCTCAAAAATTTTCTATCAGACGTCTACCTGCTGGTTAGTATTATAAATACTACCAACGAAAGCGCGTATTTTGGCGTTTTTGGATTTTTGAATTTCCCAAAAAATTCATTAAAAATTGACATTTTTCCAAAATTTTGACAGTTTTTTGGATATTTCCCAAATTTTTTGTATTGACACCGACACGGTTCTTTTGTGTTTCGTGTGGACCGCGACGAGCCGCGTCTTTTGACGTATCGCTCGCCGCTCTGCGACACATAGAAATCGAAACACTCATTTCCCCCACCATCTGCCCTCACGACCACGTGCACCGAGCCTTCTTGGTTAATGCAAACATTCAAAAATATCTGATCGATATTTCGAAATTTCGTTGATTATATTATAGATTTTTATATAGTGTGGTACATCAAATTAAAGGGAATTTTAAGGACTATTATCCTGACAATATCTGGATCCCTGAAATTTCAAAAATCCTGAAATTTTTCATAAAAAACTTGTTTTTTCGGCATTTTTCATAAAAATTTACACAAATTGTTTTCGTATACCGTTTATTTATGTTGACAATAACGGATACAGTAATTCTGCGTAAGCGACGCACCGAAAACGTGTAGATACTTGCATACTTTCGATAGTTCGGCTTACTTTTTGGTTTTTCGGCTATTTCTCAAAAATTTTCTATCAGACGTCTACCTGCTGGTTAGTATTATAAATACTACCAACGAAAGCGCGTATTTTGGCGTTTTTGGATTTTTGAATTTCCCAAAAAATTCATTAAAAATTGACATTTTTCCAAAATTTTGACAGTTTTTTGGATATTTCCCAAATTTTTTGTATTGACACCGACACGGTTCTTTTGTGTTTCGTGTGGACCGCGACGAGCCGCGTCTTTTGACGTATCGCTCGCCGCTCTGCGACACATAGAAATCGAAACACTCATTTCCCCCACCATCTGCCCTCACGACCACGTGCACCGAGCCTTCTTGGTTAATGCAAACATTCAAAAATATCTGATCGATATTTCGAAATTTCGTTGATTATATTATAGATTTTTATATAGTGTGGTACATCAAATTAAAGGGAATTTTAAGGACTATTATCCTGACAATATCTGGATCCCTGAAATTTCAAAAATCCTGAAATTTTTCATAAAAAACTTGTTTTTTCGGCATTTTTCATAAAAATTTACACAAATTGTTTTCGTATACCGTTTATTTATGTTGACAATAACGGATACAGTAATTCTGCGTAAGCGACGCACCGAAAACGTGTAGATACTTGCATACTTTCGATAGTTCGGCTTACTTTTTGGTTTTTCGGCTATTTCTCAAAAATTTTCTATCAGACGTCTACCTGCTGGTTAGTATTATAAATACTACCAACGAAAGCGCGTATTTTGGCGTTTTTGGATTTTTGAATTTCCCAAAAAATTCATTAAAAATTGACATTTTTCCAAAATTTTGACAGTTTTTTGGATATTTCCCAAATTTTTTGTATTGACACCGACACGGTTCTTTTGTGTTTCGTGTGGACCGCGACGAGCCGCGTCTTTTGACGTATCGCTCGCCGCTCTGCGACACATAGAAATCGAAACACTCATTTCCCCCACCATCTGCCCTCACGACCACGTGCACCGAGCCTTCTTGGTTAATGCAAACATTCAAAAATATCTGATCGATATTTCGAAATTTCGTTGATTATATTATAGATTTTTATATAGTGTGGTACATCAAATTAAAGGGAATTTTAAGGACTATTATCCTGACAATATCTGGATCCCTGAAATTTCAAAAATCCTGAAATTTTTCATAAAAAACTTGTTTTTTCGGCATTTTTCATAAAAATTTACACAAATTGTTTTCGTATACCGTTTATTTATGTTGACAATAACGGATACAGTAATTCTGCGTAAGCGACGCACCGAAAACGTGTAGATACTTGCATACTTTCGATAGTTCGGCTTACTTTTTGGTTTTTCGGCTATTTCTCAAAAATTTTCTATCAGACGTCTACCTGCTGGTTAGTATTATAAATACTACCAACGAAAGCGCGTATTTTGGCGTTTTTGGATTTTTGAATTTCCCAAAAAATTCATTAAAAATTGACATTTTTCCAAAATTTTGACAGTTTTTTGGATATTTCCCAAATTTTTTGTATTGACACCGACACGGTTCTTTTGTGTTTCGTGTGGACCGCGACGAGCCGCGTCTTTTGACGTATCGCTCGCCGCTCTGCGACACATAGAAATCGAAACACTCATTTCCCCCACCATCTGCCCTCACGACCACGTGCACCGAGCCTTCTTGGTTAATGCAAACATTCAAAAATATCTGATCGATATTTCGAAATTTCGTTGATTATATTATAGATTTTTATATAGTGTGGTACATCAAATTAAAGGGAATTTTAAGGACTATTATCCTGACAATATCTGGATCCCTGAAATTTCAAAAATCCTGAAATTTTTCATAAAAAACTTGTTTTTTCGGCATTTTTCATAAAAATTTACACAAATTGTTTTCGTATACCGTTTATTTATGTTGACAATAACGGATACAGTAATTCTGCGTAAGCGACGCACCGAAAACGTGTAGATACTTGCATACTTTCGATAGTTCGGCTTACTTTTTGGTTTTTCGGCTATTTCTCAAAAATTTTCTATCAGACGTCTACCTGCTGGTTAGTATTATAAATACTACCAACGAAAGCGCGTATTTTGGCGTTTTTGGATTTTTGAATTTCCCAAAAAATTCATTAAAAATTGACATTTTTCCAAAATTTTGACAGTTTTTTGGATATTTCCCAAATTTTTTGTATTGACACCGACACGGTTCTTTTGTGTTTCGTGTGGACCGCGACGAGCCGCGTCTTTTGACGTATCGCTCGCCGCTCTGCGACACATAGAAATCGAAACACTCATTTCCCCCACCATCTGCCCTCACGACCACGTGCACCGAGCCTTCTTGGTTAATGCAAACATTCAAAAATATCTGATCGATATTTCGAAATTTCGTTGATTATATTATAGATTTTTATATAGTGTGGTACATCAAATTAAAGGGAATTTTAAGGACTATTATCCTGACAATATCTGGATCCCTGAAATTTCAAAAATCCTGAAATTTTTCATAAAAAACTTGTTTTTTCGGCATTTTTCATAAAAATTTACACAAATTGTTTTCGTATACCGTTTATTTATGTTGACAATAACGGATACAGTAATTCTGCGTAAGCGACGCACCGAAAACGTGTAGATACTTGCATACTTTCGATAGTTCGGCTTACTTTTTGGTTTTTCGGCTATTTCTCAAAAATTTTCTATCAGACGTCTACCTGCTGGTTAGTATTATAAATACTACCAACGAAAGCGCGTATTTTGGCGTTTTTGGATTTTTGAATTTCCCAAAAAATTCATTAAAAATTGACATTTTTCCAAAATTTTGACAGTTTTTTGGATATTTCCCAAATTTTTTGTATTGACACCGACACGGTTCTTTTGTGTTTCGTGTGGACCGCGACGAGCCGCGTCTTTTGACGTATCGCTCGCCGCTCTGCGACACATAGAAATCGAAACACTCATTTCCCCCACCATCTGCCCTCACGACCACGTGCACCGAGCCTTCTTGGTTAATGCAAACATTCAAAAATATCTGATCGATATTTCGAAATTTCGTTGATTATATTATAGATTTTTATATAGTGTGGTACATCAAATTAAAGGGAATTTTAAGGACTATTATCCTGACAATATCTGGATCCCTGAAATTTCAAAAATCCTGAAATTTTTCATAAAAAACTTGTTTTTTCGGCATTTTTCATAAAAATTTACACAAATTGTTTTCGTATACCGTTTATTTATGTTGACAATAACGGATACAGTAATTCTGCGTAAGCGACGCACCGAAAACGTGTAGATACTTGCATACTTTCGATAGTTCGGCTTACTTTTTGGTTTTTCGGCTATTTCTCAAAAATTTTCTATCAGACGTCTACCTGCTGGTTAGTATTATAAATACTACCAACGAAAGCGCGTATTTTGGCGTTTTTGGATTTTTGAATTTCCCAAAAAATTCATTAAAAATTGACATTTTTCCAAAATTTTGACAGTTTTTTGGATATTTCCCAAATTTTTTGTATTGACACCGACACGGTTCTTTTGTGTTTCGTGTGGACCGCGACGAGCCGCGTCTTTTGACGTATCGCTCGCCGCTCTGCGACACATAGAAATCGAAACACTCATTTCCCCCACCATCTGCCCTCACGACCACGTGCACCGAGCCTTCTTGGTTAATGCAAACATTCAAAAATATCTGATCGATATTTCGAAATTTCGGAGGATCGGCCAGTGAGTCGCGGAGTGCACACGTGCTCTTAGTCGCTCGGACCCCCTTGCCGCGTACGGACGTGTTTTTGACAGTGGGCGGGTTTCTCGGAATCCGTTTCACTGAGAAAAACATAATCTCTGACGCGCTCTGTACTGCTTTGCAGGCGCGGAGCGCGGAGGAGGCCACGCGGTCGCCTGACTGCCCGGCAGACGTCCCCGCGACGTCGAGCCGAGAGGGTCGCGGCGCACTCGCCACTCGTCGGACGCCATGAGCACCCAACCGGGTCGCTCAAACAGCTCTTCTCAGAGCTCCCCGGCCGGCCCTTCCAAGGGTCATGCCGGCGGCCCTTCTCAGGGCCCGACAACCGACCCCGCGCACGGGCCCCCCGTCGTCCCTCACCAGGGACGGCCGGGCGCCGCCGCGCGGGGCTGGGAAGCCTGCCCGGCACAGGGTCCACCTGGCGTCTCTGTCGCGGCGGGACTATCGACAGGCCCGCCCCAGAGCCGCCAGTCCGACCCTACCCCGGGCACCTCCGCCTCCGGCTCTGACGCCGGCCTGGCAACAGGCCCGCCTCAGAGCCTCCCCCGGTCCTCAAGGGGTCACGCGCCGGGGCCCTGTAGACCGGATTACAGGGCCATGGCCGTCGACCACGTGAGGGCCGCGCCATATGCACCATACTCTCCATACTCCCAGCAGGGGCGACCCCAAAAGCCGCCCATAAACGCACCAAGCCGCCCAGAACTGGAGTCCAACCCGGACTTCATCAACGCCATCGCCGCCGTGTACGAAAGGTTTTGCGCAAGCGAAACCATCGTGCACCCCCCTGCTGGGTCGAGCGCCCCTCGGGCGCTCCCTAGCACCAACACTAACATCCCCATGGTTCCCACAGGTCCCCGTCCAGAGGAGCCGGAGCCCATGGACGGGATCCAGTCGGCCAGCGGCCGACGACCAAGGAGCCCCTCAGAGGAGGAAGCGGAGGACGCAGTAAGCGCCCCTTCCTGCCCTGATGCCGCGGCAGCGACAAAAAGGATGCGGGTCCACCTCGACCCGCCAGCCTCGCCATCGCCGCCGCCGTCTCCTACCACCACTCCGGACGCTGCCGCCTCGCCGAAGCCAGCAGCGCAGCCAGCCCAGAAGGAGAAGAAGGCCCGCTACCCGCCTCTGGTAGTGGAGGCCCTTCCCAACTGGGCTCACCACATGCGCGCCCTAAGGTCCAAATTAGGGCGCCCGGCAAACGTCGCACCTCAAGGAAGAGGGGGGTTCCGCTTCACCCCCAGCGACGGAGAAGAGTACCGCATCGTGCAACGGTACCTGACGGAGCTGGAGAAGACAGAGAGAATCTCCTGGTTCTCGTACTCCCTGCCAGCCGAACGCAGCCTCAAGGTAGCCATACGAGGGCTACCCTTTGACGCCGAACCCGAGGACATCATCGAGAGCCTTCGCAGCAAAGGCTTCGAAGCGGAGTACGTACGCCCCATCAAGGCGCGCCAGGGGAGAGCGGGCTGTATCTTCTACGCCCTCATCAAGAAGACCGCGGACTACCAGAGGATCTGGGACGTACGCGAGCTCGTCTCGATGCCGAGCGTAAAGATAGAGCTCTGGCGCGGCAAGAAAGGCCCGGCCCAGTGCCACAGATGCCAGCAGTTTCGGCACAGCAGCCACAACTGCCACAGAACTCTTGCCTGCGTCCGCTGCGGTGAGAGCCACGCCGCCAAGGACTGCCCACGGCCCCGCGAGGAACCCGCCACCTGTGCAAACTGCAAAGGTGCGCACCCCGCGTGCAACAGGGCATGCCCCGTGTTCCGGTCAGAGGCCCGGAACAAGAGAGCCGGCGCGATCGCCGTCACCGACAGACGCCCAGCAGCTTCCACAAACACTGTGGAAGAGAGTGCTCCGGCGTCTCTGATGGCCCCCGCCAACAACCCTCATCTCTCCCAGGGAGGGAAAAAGCGGAGGAAGAGGGCCAACAGGAAGAAGAAGTCGACGGCCACCGCCTCACCGCCTACACCTCCTCAAGCTCCAGCTCCAGCAGCTCCAGCAGCATCGAAGCCCAAGCAGCAGCAGCAGCAGCAGCAACAACAGAAGCGGCCAACGGGACAGAGCGCCACCGGAAAACCGAAATCGAAACTTGATTTCGAAGCCCTCACCACCATTTTGAGTGATTTAGTATCACTCATAAAAAATGGAGAGGACACATTCGGGTACATACTCGGGGTCCTAGCCAAATACAATGGCTGTTAGACCCCTGAGAGTGTTACACTGGAACGCCAACGGTTTACACAAGAAAACCGTACTACTCAAGCCGCTTCTTCGCGATCAGGACATCGACGTGGTACTGATAAACGAGACTCACCTGAGGCCTGCAGACAAGTGCAAACTTCCCGGGTACATCGTTTATCGTCAAGATGAGGTCTCTGCAACAAACACCGCCTACCGCGGCCTGTTAGTGGCCATCAGAAGAAGAATCCTGCACCAAATCCTGCCGTCACAGCAACTCGGTTCCATGCACGCACTTGGAGTAGAAGTCTGTGTCGCCGACAACCCACTGCGTCTGTTCGCGGCCTACCGGCCGCCACGGGCACACTTCGACGTGGCTGACGTCCGCACCCTGCTGGACTCGCCACATCCGACGCTCATTGCCGGCGACATGAATTCGAAACATTCGTCTTGGAACCCGAGCTCCGCTGAAAACACAGCAGGCAGACGACTCTTCAACGATGCGCAGTCACATGGATACATCGCCGAGGGACCCGACGCTCCGACTCGCTACCCTTCCGAGGCAGCGCATGCGCCGGCCACCCTCGACATCATCATCCACCGTGGACTGCCGAGCCAGCCTACACAGGAGGTCCTCAACGACGAATTACTGTCTGACCACCAGCCAGTACTCGTCGTGATCCCGGACCCCGTGACCAGAGTGAATCCTCCGAGACCACGCTACAAAGTAGATTGGAACATCTTTACAGAAGCACTGGAAACCAACACGCCTTCTCGGGCGATCATCAACGCCACCGACGTTGATCAGCTCGCCGACGACCTCACGACCAGACTACAGGAAGCCTTCGACGCCGCGAAGTCTCCGATCACGATCGTGAGCAGAATTCCGGATATTCCCCGCCGCATTCGGGACCTCATCGATCAAAAGAGGAGGGACCGAACGCTGTGGCAACAAACCCGATGCCCGCAGTTGAAGACGAGGCTCAACCGTCTCGCCGAGAAGGTGAAAGCCGAACTGGAAGCTCACAATACCCAGTCCTGGGAAGACTACATCGACACAACGACGGACGACTGGCCAGCCCTACATCGGCTGTGTCGAAATGTCACAAACACCCCAGATCCAGTAAGACCGCTTCTGCACAACGACGGAACACAACGGTACCGAGCTGAGGATCGCGCAGAGATCTTCGCCGAGCACCTAGAACGCCAATTCCAGCCGAACCCGAGTACGAACTCATCACAGGAAGCATCCATCGAGCGACGTTTGGAGGAATACTTCGCGGAGCCGATAACCTCCGACGAGGACCCGATCTTCTTTTCGCCAGGGCAAGTACGGATGGCTATCCGTCGGACAAAACCGAGGAAGGCGCCCGGCGATGATGGCATCACCAACAGCGCGCTACGTCACCTGCCCCACAAGACTGTGGCGGCATTGACGCGCCTGTTCAATGGCATCATGCGCACGGGCCACTTTCCGCAACGGTGGAAATCCGGCAGAGTCATCATGCTGCCCAAGGCGAAGAAGAACGTCCTCAAGCCCGAGAGTTATCGGCCGATCACACTGCTGCCTACGACCTCCAAAGTGTTCGAGTTTCTCCTGCTTCGTCACCTGGTGTCACCCCTGACGCCACGTCAAGAACAGTACGGATTCCGCGCTGGACACAGCACCACGCTGCAATTGACCAGAGTACTGCATCACCTCACTACGGCCAGAAACAACAGTGAGTGCACCATATCAGTATTCCTGGACATGGAGAAGGCGTTCGACCGCGTCTGGCACCAAGGCCTCGTTTACAAGGTCTCGACGTCGGACGCGCCCCGTCGAATCACAAGATTGATCCAATCGTTCCTGAAGGACCGAAGATTCCACGTCATGGTTGAAGGTGCTCTTTCCCAAGAGCGCCCCGTCGCCGCCGGCGTACCTCAAGGAAGCTGCCTGTCGCCGATCCTGTATTCCCGATACACCGACGACATCCCTGTGGTGGACGACGTCCAGATAGCGCTGTACGCTGACGACACGGCGTACTTCGTGTCATCACCGTCCGCCAGATTCGCCGCCACGAAGATCCAGCGCACACTGGACCGCCTACCCGAGTGGCTCGCCGCTTGGAGGATGTCCGTGAACGTCGGGAAGACACAGGCCATGCAGTCGAGAGGTACGAAGAAGGCGATCAAACCTGCGAAGCCACTGCGATTGTTCGACCAAGAGATACCTTGGGCCCCCAAGGTCAAGTATCTCGGCGTCACAATCGACAAGAATCTTCGAATGTCTCAACACGTGAAGGAGATCATCCACCGCTCAACCATAGCGATGACGAAATTGAGGCCCATACTGCAGTCGAAGATACCTCTGCGTGCGAAGATCGGAGTGTACAAATTGTACATCCGCTCGCGCCTCACGTATGCGGCGCCGGCATGGTTCGCGCTGACTGGACCTGCGTCCAGAAAGCGCCTGCGGTGCGTCCAATCCAAGACGCTCCGCACCATCGTCGACGCGCCGCGCTACGTCAGGAACTCCACGATCCAGAGGGATCTTCGAATGGACAGCCTGGACGATTTCGTCCAGCGGCTCGCCAAAAGGATGTTTGAGCGCGCGGACGCCTCACCCTGGCCTCACCTCCAGAACCTGGCTCCGCTGCACGCTCGACCTCCGGACGGGAAGCCGCTACCTCGTGATCTCCTCGCGTAACCTACGCGAAGCTGCTGCAGCCGCCGCAGCTACCAGAGCTGCGGCGACACTCACACACACACATCCACACACCACACTACACACCACATCTCCTTCATCATGGTGTCGCTTCGAGGAACTCGTGATCATGATCTTCACCAACGCCGTCTGCTGCTGATCGCCTAAGCTGGGCTTCCCCAATGGGTTCCACCTGGCTGGGTTTGATATCGCGTAGACGGCAAGAAGAGGAGATCACGAGTGCCCCTCAGCGTACACCATCCATTCAGACACCATCGCGCTTCACGCGACCTCCCGTGACCGATCCGTATTTGCGGATCGCGAGGAACATCACAACCAGAGGGCTACGCCCTGATGTTGTAACCACCGGCTGCCCCATCCCAGGGGTGTCCGTGTGATGACCACGTTGCTCGAAATTTCGTTGATTATATTATAGATTTTTATATAGTGTGGTACATCAAATTAAAGGGAATTTTAAGGACTATTATCCTGACAATATCTGGATCCCTGAAATTTCAAAAATCCTGAAATTTTTCATAAAAAACTTGTTTTTTCGGCATTTTTCATAAAAATTTACACAAATTGTTTTCGTATACCGTTTATTTATGTTGACAATAACGGATACAGTAATTCTGCGTAAGCGACGCACCGAAAACGTGTAGATACTTGCATACTTTCGATAGTTCGGCTTACTTTTTGGTTTTTCGGCTATTTCTCAAAAATTTTCTATCAGACGTCTACCTGCTGGTTAGTATTATAAATACTACCAACGAAAGCGCGTATTTTGGCGTTTTTGGATTTTTGAATTTCCCAAAAAATTCATTAAAAATTGACATTTTTCCAAAATTTTGACAGTTTTTTGGATATTTCCCAAATTTTTTGTATTGACACCGACACGGTTCTTTTGTGTTTCGTGTGGACCGCGACGAGCCGCGTCTTTTGACGTATCGCTCGCCGCTCTGCGACACATAGAAATCGAAACACTCATTTCCCCCACCATCTGCCCTCACGACCACGTGCACCGAGCCTTCTTGGTTAATGCAAACATTCAAAAATATCTGATCGATATTTCGAAATTTCGTTGATTATATTATAGATTTTTATATAGTGTGGTACATCAAATTAAAGGGAATTTTAAGGACTATTATCCTGACAATATCTGGATCCCTGAAATTTCAAAAATCCTGAAATTTTTCATAAAAAACTTGTTTTTTCGGCATTTTTCATAAAAATTTACACAAATTGTTTTCGTATACCGTTTATTTATGTTGACAATAACGGATACAGTAATTCTGCGTAAGCGACGCACCGAAAACGTGTAGATACTTGCATACTTTCGATAGTTCGGCTTACTTTTTGGTTTTTCGGCTATTTCTCAAAAATTTTCTATCAGACGTCTACCTGCTGGTTAGTATTATAAATACTACCAACGAAAGCGCGTATTTTGGCGTTTTTGGATTTTTGAATTTCCCAAAAAATTCATTAAAAATTGACATTTTTCCAAAATTTTGACAGTTTTTTGGATATTTCCCAAATTTTTTGTATTGACACCGACACGGTTCTTTTGTGTTTCGTGTGGACCGCGACGAGCCGCGTCTTTTGACGTATCGCTCGCCGCTCTGCGACACATAGAAATCGAAACACTCATTTCCCCCACCATCTGCCCTCACGACCACGTGCACCGAGCCTTCTTGGTTAATGCAAACATTCAAAAATATCTGATCGATATTTCGAAATTTCGTTGATTATATTATAGATTTTTATATAGTGTGGTACATCAAATTAAAGGGAATTTTAAGGACTATTATCCTGACAATATCTGGATCCCTGAAATTTCAAAAATCCTGAAATTTTTCATAAAAAACTTGTTTTTTCGGCATTTTTCATAAAAATTTACACAAATTGTTTTCGTATACCGTTTATTTATGTTGACAATAACGGATACAGTAATTCTGCGTAAGCGACGCACCGAAAACGTGTAGATACTTGCATACTTTCGATAGTTCGGCTTACTTTTTGGTTTTTCGGCTATTTCTCAAAAATTTTCTATCAGACGTCTACCTGCTGGTTAGTATTATAAATACTACCAACGAAAGCGCGTATTTTGGCGTTTTTGGATTTTTGAATTTCCCAAAAAATTCATTAAAAATTGACATTTTTCCAAAATTTTGACAGTTTTTTGGATATTTCCCAAATTTTTTGTATTGACACCGACACGGTTCTTTTGTGTTTCGTGTGGACCGCGACGAGCCGCGTCTTTTGACGTATCGCTCGCCGCTCTGCGACACATAGAAATCGAAACACTCATTTCCCCCACCATCTGCCCTCACGACCACGTGCACCGAGCCTTCTTGGTTAATGCAAACATTCAAAAATATCTGATCGATATTTCGAAATTTCGTTGATTATATTATAGATTTTTATATAGTGTGGTACATCAAATTAAAGGGAATTTTAAGGACTATTATCCTGACAATATCTGGATCCCTGAAATTTCAAAAATCCTGAAATTTTTCATAAAAAACTTGTTTTTTCGGCATTTTTCATAAAAATTTACACAAATTGTTTTCGTATACCGTTTATTTATGTTGACAATAACGGATACAGTAATTCTGCGTAAGCGACGCACCGAAAACGTGTAGATACTTGCATACTTTCGATAGTTCGGCTTACTTTTTGGTTTTTCGGCTATTTCTCAAAAATTTTCTATCAGACGTCTACCTGCTGGTTAGTATTATAAATACTACCAACGAAAGCGCGTATTTTGGCGTTTTTGGATTTTTGAATTTCCCAAAAAATTCATTAAAAATTGACATTTTTCCAAAATTTTGACAGTTTTTTGGATATTTCCCAAATTTTTTGTATTGACACCGACACGGTTCTTTTGTGTTTCGTGTGGACCGCGACGAGCCGCGTCTTTTGACGTATCGCTCGCCGCTCTGCGACACATAGAAATCGAAACACTCATTTCCCCCACCATCTGCCCTCACGACCACGTGCACCGAGCCTTCTTGGTTAATGCAAACATTCAAAAATATCTGATCGATATTTCGAAATTTCGTTGATTATATTATAGATTTTTATATAGTGTGGTACATCAAATTAAAGGGAATTTTAAGGACTATTATCCTGACAATATCTGGATCCCTGAAATTTCAAAAATCCTGAAATTTTTCATAAAAAACTTGTTTTTTCGGCATTTTTCATAAAAATTTACACAAATTGTTTTCGTATACCGTTTATTTATGTTGACAATAACGGATACAGTAATTCTGCGTAAGCGACGCACCGAAAACGTGTAGATACTTGCATACTTTCGATAGTTCGGCTTACTTTTTGGTTTTTCGGCTATTTCTCAAAAATTTTCTATCAGACGTCTACCTGCTGGTTAGTATTATAAATACTACCAACGAAAGCGCGTATTTTGGCGTTTTTGGATTTTTGAATTTCCCAAAAAATTCATTAAAAATTGACATTTTTCCAAAATTTTGACAGTTTTTTGGATATTTCCCAAATTTTTTGTATTGACACCGACACGGTTCTTTTGTGTTTCGTGTGGACCGCGACGAGCCGCGTCTTTTGACGTATCGCTCGCCGCTCTGCGACACATAGAAATCGAAACACTCATTTCCCCCACCATCTGCCCTCACGACCACGTGCACCGAGCCTTCTTGGTTAATGCAAACATTCAAAAATATCTGATCGATATTTCGAAATTTCGTTGATTATATTATAGATTTTTATATAGTGTGGTACATCAAATTAAAGGGAATTTTAAGGACTATTATCCTGACAATATCTGGATCCCTGAAATTTCAAAAATCCTGAAATTTTTCATAAAAAACTTGTTTTTTCGGCATTTTTCATAAAAATTTACACAAATTGTTTTCGTATACCGTTTATTTATGTTGACAATAACGGATACAGTAATTCTGCGTAAGCGACGCACCGAAAACGTGTAGATACTTGCATACTTTCGATAGTTCGGCTTACTTTTTGGTTTTTCGGCTATTTCTCAAAAATTTTCTATCAGACGTCTACCTGCTGGTTAGTATTATAAATACTACCAACGAAAGCGCGTATTTTGGCGTTTTTGGATTTTTGAATTTCCCAAAAAATTCATTAAAAATTGACATTTTTCCAAAATTTTGACAGTTTTTTGGATATTTCCCAAATTTTTTGTATTGACACCGACACGGTTCTTTTGTGTTTCGTGTGGACCGCGACGAGCCGCGTCTTTTGACGTATCGCTCGCCGCTCTGCGACACATAGAAATCGAAACACTCATTTCCCCCACCATCTGCCCTCACGACCACGTGCACCGAGCCTTCTTGGTTAATGCAAACATTCAAAAATATCTGATCGATATTTCGAAATTTCGTTGATTATATTATAGATTTTTATATAGTGTGGTACATCAAATTAAAGGGAATTTTAAGGACTATTATCCTGACAATATCTGGATCCCTGAAATTTCAAAAATCCTGAAATTTTTCATAAAAAACTTGTGTTTTCGGCATTTTTCATAAAAATTTACACAAATTGTTTTCGTATACCGTTTATTTATGTTGACAATAACGGATACAGTAATTCTGCGTAAGCGACGCACCGAAAACGTGTAGATACTTGCATACTTTCGATAGTTCGGCTTACTTTTTGGTTTTTCGGCTATTTCTCAAAAATTTTCTATCAGACGTCTACCTGCTGGTTAGTATTATAAATACTACCAACGAAAGCGCGTATTTTGGCGTTTTTGGATTTTTGAATTTCCCAAAAAATTCATTAAAAATTGACATTTTTCCAAAATTTTGACAGTTTTTTGGATATTTCCCAAATTTTTTGTATTGACACCGACACGGTTCTTTTGTGTTTCGTGTGGACCGCGACGAGCCGCGTCTTTTGACGTATCGCTCGCCGCTCTGCGACACATAGAAATCGAAACACTCATTTCCCCCACCATCTGCCCTCACGACCACGTGCACCGAGCCTTCTTGGTTAATGCAAACATTCAAAAATATCTGATCGATATTTCGAAATTTCGTTGATTATATTATAGATTTTTATATAGTGTGGTACATCAAATTAAAGGGAATTTTAAGGACTATTATCCTGACAATATCTGGATCCCTGAAATTTCAAAAATCCTGAAATTTTTCATAAAAAACTTGTTTTTTCGGCATTTTTCATAAAAATTTACACAAATTGTTTTCGTATACCGTTTATTTATGTTGACAATAACGGATACAGTAATTCTGCGTAAGCGACGCACCGAAAACGTGTAGATACTTGCATACTTTCGATAGTTCGGCTTACTTTTTGGTTTTTCGGCTATTTCTCAAAAATTTTCTATCAGACGTCTACCTGCTGGTTAGTATTATAAATACTACCAACGAAAGCGCGTATTTTGGCGTTTTTGGATTTTTGAATTTCCCAAAAAATTCATTAAAAATTGACATTTTTCCAAAATTTTGACAGTTTTTTGGATATTTCCCAAATTTTTTGTATTGACACCGACACGGTTCTTTTGTGTTTCGTGTGGACCGCGACGAGCCGCGTCTTTTGACGTATCGCTCGCCGCTCTGCGACACATAGAAATCGAAACACTCATTTCCCCCACCATCTGCCCTCACGACCACGTGCACCGAGCCTTCTTGGTTAATGCAAACATTCAAAAATATCTGATCGATATTTCGAAATTTCGTTGATTATATTATAGATTTTTATATAGTGTGGTACATCAAATTAAAGGGAATTTTAAGGACTATTATCCTGACAATATCTGGATCCCTGAAATTTCAAAAATCCTGAAATTTTTCATAAAAAACTTGTTTTTTCGGCATTTTTCATAAAAATTTACACAAATTGTTTTCGTATACCGTTTATTTATGTTGACAATAACGGATACAGTAATTCTGCGTAAGCGACGCACCGAAAACGTGTAGATACTTGCATACTTTCGATAGTTCGGCTTACTTTTTGGTTTTTCGGCTATTTCTCAAAAATTTTCTATCAGACGTCTACCTGCTGGTTAGTATTATAAATACTACCAACGAAAGCGCGTATTTTGGCGTTTTTGGATTTTTGAATTTCCCAAAAAATTCATTAAAAATTGACATTTTTCCAAAATTTTGACAGTTTTTTGGATATTTCCCAAATTTTTTGTATTGACACCGACACGGTTCTTTTGTGTTTCGTGTGGACCGCGACGAGCCGCGTCTTTTGACGTATCGCTCGCCGCTCTGCGACACATAGAAATCGAAACACTCATTTCCCCCACCATCTGCCCTCACGACCACGTGCACCGAGCCTTCTTGGTTAATGCAAACATTCAAAAATATCTGATCGATATTTCGAAATTTCGTTGATTATATTATAGATTTTTATATAGTGTGGTACATCAAATTAAAGGGAATTTTAAGGACTATTATCCTGACAATATCTGGATCCCTGAAATTTCAAAAATCCTGAAATTTTTCATAAAAAACTTGTTTTTTCGGCATTTTTCATAAAAATTTACACAAATTGTTTTCGTATACCGTTTATTTATGTTGACAATAACGGATACAGTAATTCTGCGTAAGCGACGCACCGAAAACGTGTAGATACTTGCATACTTTCGATAGTTCGGCTTACTTTTTGGTTTTTCGGCTATTTCTCAAAAATTTTCTATCAGACGTCTACCTGCTGGTTAGTATTATAAATACTACCAACGAAAGCGCGTATTTTGGCGTTTTTGGATTTTTGAATTTCCCAAAAAATTCATTAAAAATTGACATTTTTCCAAAATTTTGACAGTTTTTTGGATATTTCCCAAATTTTTTGTATTGACACCGACACGGTTCTTTTGTGTTTCGTGTGGACCGCGACGAGCCGCGTCTTTTGACGTATCGCTCGCCGCTCTGCGACACATAGAAATCGAAACACTCATTTCCCCCACCATCTGCCCTCACGACCACGTGCACCGAGCCTTCTTGGTTAATGCAAACATTCAAAAATATCTGATCGATATTTCGAAATTTCGTTGATTATATTATAGATTTTTATATAGTGTGGTACATCAAATTAAAGGGAATTTTAAGGACTATTATCCTGACAATATCTGGATCCCTGAAATTTCAAAAATCCTGAAATTTTTCATAAAAAACTTGTTTTTTCGGCATTTTTCATAAAAATTTACACAAATTGTTTTCGTATACCGTTTATTTATGTTGACAATAACGGATACAGTAATTCTGCGTAAGCGACGCACCGAAAACGTGTAGATACTTGCATACTTTCGATAGTTCGGCTTACTTTTTGGTTTTTCGGCTATTTCTCAAAAATTTTCTATCAGACGTCTACCTGCTGGTTAGTATTATAAATACTACCAACGAAAGCGCGTATTTTGGCGTTTTTGGATTTTTGAATTTCCCAAAAAATTCATTAAAAATTGACATTTTTCCAAAATTTTGACAGTTTTTTGGATATTTCCCAAATTTTTTGTATTGACACCGACACGGTTCTTTTGTGTTTCGTGTGGACCGCGACGAGCCGCGTCTTTTGACGTATCGCTCGCCGCTCTGCGACACATAGAAATCGAAACACTCATTTCCCCCACCATCTGCCCTCACGACCACGTGCACCGAGCCTTCTTGGTTAATGCAAACATTCAAAAATATCTGATCGATATTTCGAAATTTCGTTGATTATATTATAGATTTTTATATAGTGTGGTACATCAAATTAAAGGGAATTTTAAGGACTATTATCCTGACAATATCTGGATCCCTGAAATTTCAAAAATCCTGAAATTTTTCATAAAAAACTTGTTTTTTCGGCATTTTTCATAAAAATTTACACAAATTGTTTTCGTATACCGTTTATTTATGTTGACAATAACGGATACAGTAATTCTGCGTAAGCGACGCACCGAAAACGTGTAGATACTTGCATACTTTCGATAGTTCGGCTTACTTTTTGGTTTTTCGGCTATTTCTCAAAAATTTTCTATCAGACGTCTACCTGCTGGTTAGTATTATAAATACTACCAACGAAAGCGCGTATTTTGGCGTTTTTGGATTTTTGAATTTCCCAAAAAATTCATTAAAAATTGACATTTTTCCAAAATTTTGACAGTTTTTTGGATATTTCCCAAATTTTTTGTATTGACACCGACACGGTTCTTTTGTGTTTCGTGTGGACCGCGACGAGCCGCGTCTTTTGACGTATCGCTCGCCGCTCTGCGACACATAGAAATCGAAACACTCATTTCCCCCACCATCTGCCCTCACGACCACGTGCACCGAGCCTTCTTGGTTAATGCAAACATTCAAAAATATCTGATCGATATTTCGAAATTTCGTTGATTATATTATAGATTTTTATATAGTGTGGTACATCAAATTAAAGGGAATTTTAAGGACTATTATCCTGACAATATCTGGATCCCTGAAATTTCAAAAATCCTGAAATTTTTCATAAAAAACTTGTTTTTTCGGCATTTTTCATAAAAATTTACACAAATTGTTTTCGTATACCGTTTATTTATGTTGACAATAACGGATACAGTAATTCTGCGTAAGCGACGCACCGAAAACGTGTAGATACTTGCATACTTTCGATAGTTCGGCTTACTTTTTGGTTTTTCGGCTATTTCTCAAAAATTTTCTATCAGACGTCTACCTGCTGGTTAGTATTATAAATACTACCAACGAAAGCGCGTATTTTGGCGTTTTTGGATTTTTGAATTTCCCAAAAAATTCATTAAAAATTGACATTTTTCCAAAATTTTGACAGTTTTTTGGATATTTCCCAAATTTTTTGTATTGACACCGACACGGTTCTTTTGTGTTTCGTGTGGACCGCGACGAGCCGCGTCTTTTGACGTATCGCTCGCCGCTCTGCGACACATAGAAATCGAAACACTCATTTCCCCCACCATCTGCCCTCACGACCACGTGCACCGAGCCTTCTTGGTTAATGCAAACATTCAAAAATATCTGATCGATATTTCGAAATTTCGTTGATTATATTATAGATTTTTATATAGTGTGGTACATCAAATTAAAGGGAATTTTAAGGACTATTATCCTGACAATATCTGGATCCCTGAAATTTCAAAAATCCTGAAATTTTTCATAAAAAACTTGTTTTTTCGGCATTTTTCATAAAAATTTACACAAATTGTTTTCGTATACCGTTTATTTATGTTGACAATAACGGATACAGTAATTCTGCGTAAGCGACGCACCGAAAACGTGTAGATACTTGCATACTTTCGATAGTTCGGCTTACTTTTTGGTTTTTCGGCTATTTCTCAAAAATTTTCTATCAGACGTCTACCTGCTGGTTAGTATTATAAATACTACCAACGAAAGCGCGTATTTTGGCGTTTTTGGATTTTTGAATTTCCCAAAAAATTCATTAAAAATTGACATTTTTCCAAAATTTTGACAGTTTTTTGGATATTTCCCAAATTTTTTGTATTGACACCGACACGGTTCTTTTGTGTTTCGTGTGGACCGCGACGAGCCGCGTCTTTTGACGTATCGCTCGCCGCTCTGCGACACATAGAAATCGAAACACTCATTTCCCCCACCATCTGCCCTCACGACCACGTGCACCGAGCCTTCTTGGTTAATGCAAACATTCAAAAATATCTGATCGATATTTCGAAATTTCGTTGATTATATTATAGATTTTTATATAGTGTGGTACATCAAATTAAAGGGAATTTTAAGGACTATTATCCTGACAATATCTGGATCCCTGAAATTTCAAAAATCCTGAAATTTTTCATAAAAAACTTGTTTTTTCGGCATTTTTCATAAAAATTTACACAAATTGTTTTCGTATACCGTTTATTTATGTTGACAATAACGGATACAGTAATTCTGCGTAAGCGACGCACCGAAAACGTGTAGATACTTGCATACTTTCGATAGTTCGGCTTACTTTTTGGTTTTTCGGCTATTTCTCAAAAATTTTCTATCAGACGTCTACCTGCTGGTTAGTATTATAAATACTACCAACGAAAGCGCGTATTTTGGCGTTTTTGGATTTTTGAATTTCCCAAAAAATTCATTAAAAATTGACATTTTTCCAAAATTTTGACAGTTTTTTGGATATTTCCCAAATTTTTTGTATTGACACCGACACGGTTCTTTTGTGTTTCGTGTGGACCGCGACGAGCCGCGTCTTTTGACGTATCGCTCGCCGCTCTGCGACACATAGAAATCGAAACACTCATTTCCCCCACCATCTGCCCTCACGACCACGTGCACCGAGCCTTCTTGGTTAATGCAAACATTCAAAAATATCTGATCGATATTTCGAAATTTCGTTGATTATATTATAGATTTTTATATAGTGTGGTACATCAAATTAAAGGGAATTTTAAGGACTATTATCCTGACAATATCTGGATCCCTGAAATTTCAAAAATCCTGAAATTTTTCATAAAAAAACTTGTTTTTTCGGCATTTTTCATAAAAATTTACACAAATTGTTTTCGTATACCGTTTATTTATGTTGACAATAACGGATACAGTAATTCTGCGTAAGCGACGCACCGAAAACGTGTAGATACTTGCATACTTTCGATAGTTCGGCTTACTTTTTGGTTTTTCGGCTATTTCTCAAAAATTTTCTATCAGACGTCTACCTGCTGGTTAGTATTATAAATACTACCAACGAAAGCGCGTATTTTGGCGTTTTTGGATTTTTGAATTTCCCAAAAAATTCATTAAAAATTGACATTTTTCCAAAATTTTGACAGTTTTTTGGATATTTCCCAAATTTTTTGTATTGACACCGACACGGTTCTTTTGTGTTTCGTGTGGACCGCGACGAGCCGCGTCTTTTGACGTATCGCTCGCCGCTCTGCGACACATAGAAATCGAAACACTCATTTCCCCCACCATCTGCCCTCACGACCACGTGCACCGAGCCTTCTTGGTTAATGCAAACATTCAAAAATATCTGATCGATATTTCGAAATTTCGTTGATTATATTATAGATTTTTATATAGTGTGGTACATCAAATTAAAGGGAATTTTAAGGACTATTATCCTGACAATATCTGGATCCCTGAAATTTCAAAAATCCTGAAATTTTTCATAAAAAACTTGTTTTTTCGGCATTTTTCATAAAAATTTACACAAATTGTTTTCGTATACCGTTTATTTATGTTGACAATAACGGATACAGTAATTCTGCGTAAGCGACGCACCGAAAACGTGTAGATACTTGCATACTTTCGATAGTTCGGCTTACTTTTTGGTTTTTCGGCTATTTCTCAAAAATTTTCTATCAGACGTCTACCTGCTGGTTAGTATTATAAATACTACCAACGAAAGCGCGTATTTTGGCGTTTTTGGATTTTTGAATTTCCCAAAAAATTCATTAAAAATTGACATTTTTCCAAAATTTTGACAGTTTTTTGGATATTTCCCAAATTTTTTGTATTGACACCGACACGGTTCTTTTGTGTTTCGTGTGGACCGCGACGAGCCGCGTCTTTTGACGTATCGCTCGCCGCTCTGCGACACATAGAAATCGAAACACTCATTTCCCCCACCATCTGCCCTCACGACCACGTGCACCGAGCCTTCTTGGTTAATGCAAACATTCAAAAATATCTGATCGATATTTCGAAATTTCGTTGATTATATTATAGATTTTTATATAGTGTGGTACATCAAATTAAAGGGAATTTTAAGGACTATTATCCTGACAATATCTGGATCCCTGAAATTTCAAAAATCCTGAAATTTTTCATAAAAAACTTGTTTTTTCGGCATTTTTCATAAAAATTTACACAAATTGTTTTCGTATACCGTTTATTTATGTTGACAATAACGGATACAGTAATTCTGCGTAAGCGACGCACCGAAAACGTGTAGATACTTGCATACTTTCGATAGTTCGGCTTACTTTTTGGTTTTTCGGCTATTTCTCAAAAATTTTCTATCAGACGTCTACCTGCTGGTTAGTATTATAAATACTACCAACGAAAGCGCGTATTTTGGCGTTTTTGGATTTTTGAATTTCCCAAAAAATTCATTAAAAATTGACATTTTTCCAAAATTTTGACAGTTTTTTGGATATTTCCCAAATTTTTTGTATTGACACCGACACGGTTCTTTTGTGTTTCGTGTGGACCGCGACGAGCCGCGTCTTTTGACGTATCGCTCGCCGCTCTGCGACACATAGAAATCGAAACACTCATTTCCCCCACCATCTGCCCTCACGACCACGTGCACCGAGCCTTCTTGGTTAATGCAAACATTCAAAAATATCTGATCGATATTTCGAAATTTCGTTGATTATATTATAGATTTTTATATAGTGTGGTACATCAAATTAAAGGGAATTTTAAGGACTATTATCCTGACAATATCTGGATCCCTGAAATTTCAAAAATCCTGAAATTTTTCATAAAAAACTTGTTTTTTCGGCATTTTTCATAAAAATTTACACAAATTGTTTTCGTATACCGTTTATTTATGTTGACAATAACGGATACAGTAATTCTGCGTAAGCGACGCACCGAAAACGTGTAGATACTTGCATACTTTCGATAGTTCGGCTTACTTTTTGGTTTTTCGGCTATTTCTCAAAAATTTTCTATCAGACGTCTACCTGCTGGTTAGTATTATAAATACTACCAACGAAAGCGCGTATTTTGGCGTTTTTGGATTTTTGAATTTCCCAAAAAATTCATTAAAAATTGACATTTTTCCAAAATTTTGACAGTTTTTTGGATATTTCCCAAATTTTTTGTATTGACACCGACACGGTTCTTTTGTGTTTCGTGTGGACCGCGACGAGCCGCGTCTTTTGACGTATCGCTCGCCGCTCTGCGACACATAGAAATCGAAACACTCATTTCCCCCACCATCTGCCCTCACGACCACGTGCACCGAGCCTTCTTGGTTAATGCAAACATTCAAAAATATCTGATCGATATTTCGAAATTTCGTTGATTATATTATAGATTTTTATATAGTGTGGTACATCAAATTAAAGGGAATTTTAAGGACTATTATCCTGACAATATCTGGATCCCTGAAATTTCAAAAATCCTGAAATTTTTCATAAAAAACTTGTTTTTTCGGCATTTTTCATAAAAATTTACACAAATTGTTTTCGTATACCGTTTATTTATGTTGACAATAACGGATACAGTAATTCTGCGTAAGCGACGCACCGAAAACGTGTAGATACTTGCATACTTTCGATAGTTCGGCTTACTTTTTGGTTTTTCGGCTATTTCTCAAAAATTTTCTATCAGACGTCTACCTGCTGGTTAGTATTATAAATACTACCAACGAAAGCGCGTATTTTGGCGTTTTTGGATTTTTGAATTTCCCAAAAAATTCATTAAAAATTGACATTTTTCCAAAATTTTGACAGTTTTTTGGATATTTCCCAAATTTTTTGTATTGACACCGACACGGTTCTTTTGTGTTTCGTGTGGACCGCGACGAGCCGCGTCTTTTGACGTATCGCTCGCCGCTCTGCGACACATAGAAATCGAAACACTCATTTCCCCCACCATCTGCCCTCACGACCACGTGCACCGAGCCTTCTTGGTTAATGCAAACATTCAAAAATATCTGATCGATATTTCGAAATTTCGTTGATTATATTATAGATTTTTATATAGTGTGGTACATCAAATTAAAGGGAATTTTAAGGACTATTATCCTGACAATATCTGGATCCCTGAAATTTCAAAAATCCTGAAATTTTTCATAAAAAACTTGTTTTTTCGGCATTTTTCATAAAAATTTACACAAATTGTTTTCGTATACCGTTTATTTATGTTGACAATAACGGATACAGTAATTCTGCGTAAGCGACGCACCGAAAACGTGTAGATACTTGCATACTTTCGATAGTTCGGCTTACTTTTTGGTTTTTCGGCTATTTCTCAAAAATTTTCTATCAGACGTCTACCTGCTGGTTAGTATTATAAATACTACCAACGAAAGCGCGTATTTTGGCGTTTTTGGATTTTTGAATTTCCCAAAAAATTCATTAAAAATTGACATTTTTCCAAAATTTTGACAGTTTTTTGGATATTTCCCAAATTTTTTGTATTGACACCGACACGGTTCTTTTGTGTTTCGTGTGGACCGCGACGAGCCGCGTCTTTTGACGTATCGCTCGCCGCTCTGCGACACATAGAAATCGAAACACTCATTTCCCCCACCATCTGCCCTCACGACCACGTGCACCGAGCCTTCTTGGTTAATGCAAACATTCAAAAATATCTGATCGATATTTCGAAATTTCGTTGATTATATTATAGATTTTTATATAGTGTGGTACATCAAATTAAAGGGAATTTTAAGGACTATTATCCTGACAATATCTGGATCCCTGAAATTTCAAAAATCCTGAAATTTTTCATAAAAAACTTGTTTTTTCGGCATTTTTCATAAAAATTTACACAAATTGTTTTCGTATACCGTTTATTTATGTTGACAATAACGGATACAGTAATTCTGCGTAAGCGACGCACCGAAAACGTGTAGATACTTGCATACTTTCGATAGTTCGGCTTACTTTTTGGTTTTTCGGCTATTTCTCAAAAATTTTCTATCAGACGTCTACCTGCTGGTTAGTATTATAAATACTACCAACGAAAGCGCGTATTTTGGCGTTTTTGGATTTTTGAATTTCCCAAAAAATTCATTAAAAATTGACATTTTTCCAAAATTTTGACAGTTTTTTGGATATTTCCCAAATTTTTTGTATTGACACCGACACGGTTCTTTTGTGTTTCGTGTGGACCGCGACGAGCCGCGTCTTTTGACGTATCGCTCGCCGCTCTGCGACACATAGAAATCGAAACACTCATTTCCCCCACCATCTGCCCTCACGACCACGTGCACCGAGCCTTCTTGGTTAATGCAAACATTCAAAAATATCTGATCGATATTTCGAAATTTCGTTGATTATATTATAGATTTTTATATAGTGTGGTACATCAAATTAAAGGGAATTTTAAGGACTATTATCCTGACAATATCTGGATCCCTGAAATTTCAAAAATCCTGAAATTTTTCATAAAAAACTTGTTTTTTCGGCATTTTTCATAAAAATTTACACAAATTGTTTTCGTATACCGTTTATTTATGTTGACAATAACGGATACAGTAATTCTGCGTAAGCGACGCACCGAAAACGTGTAGATACTTGCATACTTTCGATAGTTCGGCTTACTTTTTGGTTTTTCGGCTATTTCTCAAAAATTTTCTATCAGACGTCTACCTGCTGGTTAGTATTATAAATACTACCAACGAAAGCGCGTATTTTGGCGTTTTTGGATTTTTGAATTTCCCAAAAAATTCATTAAAAATTGACATTTTTCCAAAATTTTGACAGTTTTTTGGATATTTCCCAAATTTTTTGTATTGACACCGACACGGTTCTTTTGTGTTTCGTGTGGACCGCGACGAGCCGCGTCTTTTGACGTATCGCTCGCCGCTCTGCGACACATAGAAATCGAAACACTCATTTCCCCCACCATCTGCCCTCACGACCACGTGCACCGAGCCTTCTTGGTTAATGCAAACATTCAAAAATATCTGATCGATATTTCGAAATTTCGTTGATTATATTATAGATTTTTATATAGTGTGGTACATCAAATTAAAGGGAATTTTAAGGACTATTATCCTGACAATATCTGGATCCCTGAAATTTCAAAAATCCTGAAATTTTTCATAAAAAACTTGTTTTTTCGGCATTTTTCATAAAAATTTACACAAATTGTTTTCGTATACCGTTTATTTATGTTGACAATAACGGATACAGTAATTCTGCGTAAGCGACGCACCGAAAACGTGTAGATACTTGCATACTTTCGATAGTTCGGCTTACTTTTTGGTTTTTCGGCTATTTCTCAAAAATTTTCTATCAGACGTCTACCTGCTGGTTAGTATTATAAATACTACCAACGAAAGCGCGTATTTTGGCGTTTTTGGATTTTTGAATTTCCCAAAAAATTCATTAAAAATTGACATTTTTCCAAAATTTTGACAGTTTTTTGGATATTTCCCAAATTTTTTGTATTGACACCGACACGGTTCTTTTGTGTTTCGTGTGGACCGCGACGAGCCGCGTCTTTTGACGTATCGCTCGCCGCTCTGCGACACATAGAAATCGAAACACTCATTTCCCCCACCATCTGCCCTCACGACCACGTGCACCGAGCCTTCTTGGTTAATGCAAACATTCAAAAATATCTGATCGATATTTCGAAATTTCGTTGATTATATTATAGATTTTTATATAGTGTGGTACATCAAATTAAAGGGAATTTTAAGGACTATTATCCTGACAATATCTGGATCCCTGAAATTTCAAAAATCCTGAAATTTTTCATAAAAAACTTGTTTTTTCGGCATTTTTCATAAAAATTTACACAAATTGTTTTCGTATACCGTTTATTTATGTTGACAATAACGGATACAGTAATTCTGCGTAAGCGACGCACCGAAAACGTGTAGATACTTGCATACTTTCGATAGTTCGGCTTACTTTTTGGTTTTTCGGCTATTTCTCAAAAATTTTCTATCAGACGTCTACCTGCTGGTTAGTATTATAAATACTACCAACGAAAGCGCGTATTTTGGCGTTTTTGGATTTTTGAATTTCCCAAAAAATTCATTAAAAATTGACATTTTTCCAAAATTTTGACAGTTTTTTGGATATTTCCCAAATTTTTTGTATTGACACCGACACGGTTCTTTTGTGTTTCGTGTGGACCGCGACGAGCCGCGTCTTTTGACGTATCGCTCGCCGCTCTGCGACACATAGAAATCGAAACACTCATTTCCCCCACCATCTGCCCTCACGACCACGTGCACCGAGCCTTCTTGGTTAATGCAAACATTCAAAAATATCTGATCGATATTTCGAAATTTCGTTGATTATATTATAGATTTTTATATAGTGTGGTACATCAAATTAAAGGGAATTTTAAGGACTATTATCCTGACAATATCTGGATCCCTGAAATTTCAAAAATCCTGAAATTTTTCATAAAAAACTTGTTTTTTCGGCATTTTTCATAAAAATTTACACAAATTGTTTTCGTATACCGTTTATTTATGTTGACAATAACGGATACAGTAATTCTGCGTAAGCGACGCACCGAAAACGTGTAGATACTTGCATACTTTCGATAGTTCGGCTTACTTTTTGGTTTTTCGGCTATTTCTCAAAAATTTTCTATCAGACGTCTACCTGCTGGTTAGTATTATAAATACTACCAACGAAAGCGCGTATTTTGGCGTTTTTGGATTTTTGAATTTCCCAAAAAATTCATTAAAAATTGACATTTTTCCAAAATTTTGACAGTTTTTTGGATATTTCCCAAATTTTTTGTATTGACACCGACACGGTTCTTTTGTGTTTCGTGTGGACCGCGACGAGCCGCGTCTTTTGACGTATCGCTCGCCGCTCTGCGACACATAGAAATCGAAACACTCATTTCCCCCACCATCTGCCCTCACGACCACGTGCACCGAGCCTTCTTGGTTAATGCAAACATTCAAAAATATCTGATCGATATTTCGAAATTTCGTTGATTATATTATAGATTTTTATATAGTGTGGTACATCAAATTAAAGGGAATTTTAAGGACTATTATCCTGACAATATCTGGATCCCTGAAATTTCAAAAATCCTGAAATTTTTCATAAAAAACTTGTTTTTTCGGCATTTTTCATAAAAATTTACACAAATTGTTTTCGTATACCGTTTATTTATGTTGACAATAACGGATACAGTAATTCTGCGTAAGCGACGCACCGAAAACGTGTAGATACTTGCATACTTTCGATAGTTCGGCTTACTTTTTGGTTTTTCGGCTATTTCTCAAAAATTTTCTATCAGACGTCTACCTGCTGGTTAGTATTATAAATACTACCAACGAAAGCGCGTATTTTGGCGTTTTTGGATTTTTGAATTTCCCAAAAAATTCATTAAAAATTGACATTTTTCCAAAATTTTGACAGTTTTTTGGATATTTCCCAAATTTTTTGTATTGACACCGACACGGTTCTTTTGTGTTTCGTGTGGACCGCGACGAGCCGCGTCTTTTGACGTATCGCTCGCCGCTCTGCGACACATAGAAATCGAAACACTCATTTCCCCCACCATCTGCCCTCACGACCACGTGCACCGAGCCTTCTTGGTTAATGCAAACATTCAAAAATATCTGATCGATATTTCGAAATTTCGTTGATTATATTATAGATTTTTATATAGTGTGGTACATCAAATTAAAGGGAATTTTAAGGACTATTATCCTGACAATATCTGGATCCCTGAAATTTCAAAAATCCTGAAATTTTCATAAAAAACTTGTTTTTTCGGCATTTTTCATAAAAATTTACACAAATTGTTTTCGTATACCGTTTATTTATGTTGACAATAACGGATACAGTAATTCTGCGTAAGCGACGCACCGAAAACGTGTAGATACTTGCATACTTTCGATAGTTCGGCTTACTTTTTGGTTTTTCGGCTATTTCTCAAAAATTTTCTATCAGACGTCTACCTGCTGGTTAGTATTATAAATACTACCAACGAAAGCGCGTATTTTGGCGTTTTTGGATTTTTGAATTTCCCAAAAAATTCATTAAAAATTGACATTTTTCCAAAATTTTGACAGTTTTTTGGATATTTCCCAAATTTTTTGTATTGACACCGACACGGTTCTTTTGTGTTTCGTGTGGACCGCGACGAGCCGCGTCTTTTGACGTATCGCTCGCCGCTCTGCGACACATAGAAATCGAAACACTCATTTCCCCCACCATCTGCCCTCACGACCACGTGCACCGAGCCTTCTTGGTTAATGCAAACATTCAAAAATATCTGATCGATATTTCGAAATTTCGTTGATTATATTATAGATTTTTATATAGTGTGGTACATCAAATTAAAGGGAATTTTAAGGACTATTATCCTGACAATATCTGGATCCCTGAAATTTCAAAAATCCTGAAATTTTTCATAAAAAACTTGTTTTTTCGGCATTTTTCATAAAAATTTACACAAATTGTTTTCGTATACCGTTTATTTATGTTGACAATAACGGATACAGTAATTCTGCGTAAGCGACGCACCGAAAACGTGTAGATACTTGCATACTTTCGATAGTTCGGCTTACTTTTTGGTTTTTCGGCTATTTCTCAAAAATTTTCTATCAGACGTCTACCTGCTGGTTAGTATTATAAATACTACCAACGAAAGCGCGTATTTTGGCGTTTTTGGATTTTTGAATTTCCCAAAAAATTCATTAAAAATTGACATTTTTCCAAAATTTTGACAGTTTTTGGATATTTCCCAAATTTTTTGTATTGACACCGACACGGTTCTTTTGTGTTTCGTGTGGACCGCGACGAGCCGCGTCTTTTGACGTATCGCTCGCCGCTCTGCGACACATAGAAATCGAAACACTCATTTCCCCCACCATCTGCCCTCACGACCACGTGCACCGAGCCTTCTTGGTTAATGCAAACATTCAAAAATATCTGATCGATATTTCGAAATTTCGTTGATTATATTATAGATTTTTATATAGTGTGGTACATCAAATTAAAGGGAATTTTAAGGACTATTATCCTGACAATATCTGGATCCCTGAAATTTCAAAAATCCTGAAATTTTTCATAAAAAACTTGTTTTTTCGGCATTTTCATAAAAATTTACACAAATTGTTTTCGTATACCGTTTATTTATGTTGACAATAACGGATACAGTAATTCTGCGTAAGCGACGCACCGAAAACGTGTAGATACTTGCATACTTTCGATAGTTCGGCTTACTTTTTGGTTTTTCGGCTATTTCTCAAAAATTTTCTATCAGACGTCTACCTGCTGGTTAGTATTATAAATACTACCAACGAAAGCGCGTATTTTGGCGTTTTTGGATTTTTGAATTTCCCAAAAAATTCATTAAAAATTGACATTTTTCCAAAATTTTGACAGTTTTTTGGATATTTCCCAAATTTTTTGTATTGACACCGACACGGTTCTTTTGTGTTTCGTGTGGACCGCGACGAGCCGCGTCTTTTGACGTATCGCTCGCCGCTCTGCGACACATAGAAATCGAAACACTCATTTCCCCCACCATCTGCCCTCACGACCACGTGCACCGAGCCTTCTTGGTTAATGCAAACATTCAAAAATATCTGATCGATATTTCGAAATTTCGTTGATTATATTATAGATTTTTATATAGTGTGGTACATCAAATTAAAGGGAATTTTAAGGACTATTATCCTGACAATATCTGGATCCCTGAAATTTCAAAAATCCTGAAATTTTTCATAAAAAACTTGTTTTTTCGGCATTTTTCATAAAAATTTACACAAATTGTTTTCGTATACCGTTTATTTATGTTGACAATAACGGATACAGTAATTCTGCGTAAGCGACGCACCGAAAACGTGTAGATACTTGCATACTTTCGATAGTTCGGCTTACTTTTTGGTTTTTCGGCTATTTCTCAAAAATTTTCTATCAGACGTCTACCTGCTGGTTAGTATTATAAATACTACCAACGAAAGCGCGTATTTTGGCGTTTTTGGATTTTTGAATTTCCCAAAAAATTCATTAAAAATTGACATTTTTCCAAAATTTTGACAGTTTTTTGGATATTTCCCAAATTTTTTGTATTGACAACCGACACGGTTCTTTTGTGTTTCGTGTGGACCGCGACGAGCCGCGTCTTTTGACGTATCGCTCGCCGCTCTGCGACACATAGAAATCGAAACACTCATTTCCCCCACCATCTGCCCTCACGACCACGTGCACCGAGCCTTCTTGGTTAATGCAAACATTCAAAAATATCTGATCGATATTTCGAAATTTCGTTGATTATATTATAGATTTTTATATAGTGTGGTACATCAAATTAAAGGGAATTTTAAGGACTATTATCCTGACAATATCTGGATCCCTGAAATTTCAAAAATCCTGAAATTTTTCATAAAAAACTTGTTTTTTCGGCATTTTTCATAAAAATTTACACAAATTGTTTTCGTATACCGTTTATTTATGTTGACAATAACGGATACAGTAATTCTGCGTAAGCGACGCACCGAAAACGTGTAGATACTTGCATACTTTCGATAGTTCGGCTTACTTTTTGGTTTTTCGGCTATTTCTCAAAAATTTTCTATCAGACGTCTACCTGCTGGTTAGTATTATAAATACTACCAACGAAAGCGCGTATTTTGGCGTTTTTGGATTTTTGAATTTCCCAAAAAATTCATTAAAAATTGACATTTTTCCAAAATTTTGACAGTTTTTTGGATATTTCCCAAATTTTTTGTATTGACACCGACACGGTTCTTTTGTGTTTCGTGTGGACCGCGACGAGCCGCGTCTTTTGACGTATCGCTCGCCGCTCTGCGACACATAGAAATCGAAACACTCATTTCCCCCACCATCTGCCCTCACGACCACGTGCACCGAGCCTTCTTGGTTAATGCAAACATTCAAAAATATCTGATCGATATTTCGAAATTTCGTTGATTATATTATAGATTTTTATATAGTGTGGTACATCAAATTAAAGGGAATTTTAAGGACTATTATCCTGACAATATCTGGATCCCTGAAATTTCAAAAATCCTGAAATTTTTCATAAAAAACTTGTTTTTTCGGCATTTTTCATAAAAATTTACACAAATTGTTTTCGTATACCGTTTATTTATGTTGACAATAACGGATACAGTAATTCTGCGTAAGCGACGCACCGAAAACGTGTAGATACTTGCATACTTTCGATAGTTCGGCTTACTTTTTGGTTTTTCGGCTATTTCTCAAAAATTTTCTATCAGACGTCTACCTGCTGGTTAGTATTATAAATACTACCAACGAAAGCGCGTATTTTGGCGTTTTTGGATTTTTGAATTTCCCAAAAAATTCATTAAAAATTGACATTTTTCCAAAATTTTGACAGTTTTTTGGATATTTCCCAAATTTTTTGTATTGACACCGACACGGTTCTTTTGTGTTTCGTGTGGACCGCGACGAGCCGCGTCTTTTGACGTATCGCTCGCCGCTCTGCGACACATAGAAATCGAAACACTCATTTCCCCCACCATCTGCCCTCACGACCACGTGCACCGAGCCTTCTTGGTTAATGCAAACATTCAAAAATATCTGATCGATATTTCGAAATTTCGTTGATTATATTATAGATTTTTATATAGTGTGGTACATCAAATTAAAGGGAATTTTAAGGACTATTATCCTGACAATATCTGGATCCCTGAAATTTCAAAAATCCTGAAATTTTTCATAAAAAACTTGTTTTTTCGGCATTTTTCATAAAAATTTACACAAATTGTTTTCGTATACCGTTTATTTATGTTGACAATAACGGATACAGTAATTCTGCGTAAGCGACGCACCGAAAACGTGTAGATACTTGCATACTTTCGATAGTTCGGCTTACTTTTTGGTTTTTCGGCTATTTCTCAAAAATTTTCTATCAGACGTCTACCTGCTGGTTAGTATTATAAATACTACCAACGAAAGCGCGTATTTTGGCGTTTTTGGATTTTTGAATTTCCCAAAAAATTCATTAAAAATTGACATTTTTCCAAAATTTTGACAGTTTTTTGGATATTTCCCAAATTTTTTGTATTGACACCGACACGGTTCTTTTGTGTTTCGTGTGGACCGCGACGAGCCGCGTCTTTTGACGTATCGCTCGCCGCTCTGCGACACATAGAAATCGAAACACTCAT
>JAYMYI010000045.1:0-40046 GCA_036417725.1 Clanis bilineata
ACCCAACCAGTTGGTATATGTTAGATACAAAAAATTTTGAAAATAGCCGAAAAACCAAAATTTGCTAAAAATTCCGAATTTAAGGAATTTCAGTACGGCGCTAACGCAGAATTACTATATTAATCTTAGATTAGCACCAGTATGTAGAAATCGATAACAATTTATGTAATTTTTAATGAAAAAATACCGAAAAAACACAAATTTTTGAAAATTTTCAGGATTTTCAAATTTCAGGAATCAAAAAGTAATCCGAATAATAGCCTTAATTTTCCCTTTAATTTGATATACAACACTCTATAACAATCTATAAAATCTTCAACGAAATTTCGAAAAATCGATCAGAATTATTTGAATGCTTGACTTGACCAAGTAACCTCGGTATGCAAATTTTGTATGGAGATAGGGTGGGGGGTAATTTTTTCGGTTTGTATGTGTCGTACAGCGGCGTGCGATACGTCAAAAAACGCGGCTCGCCGAGGACTATACGAAACACAAACGAACCGTGTAGCAGTCAATACAAGAAATTTGGAAAATGTCCAAAAAACTGTCAAAATTTTTGAAAAACGTCAATTTTGGTGAAAATTTTGGGAAATTCAAAAATCCAAAATAGCCGAAATATACGCCTCTATGGGCAGTATTTATAATACCAACCAGTTGGTATATGTTAGATACAAAAAATTTGAAAATAGCCGAAAAACCAAAATTTGCTAAAAATTCCCGAATTTAAGGAATTTCAGTACGGCGCTAACGCAGAATTACTATATTAATCTTAGATTAGCACCAGTATGTAGAAATCGATAACAATTTATGTAATTTTTAATGAAAAATACCGAAAAAACACAAATTTTTGAAAATTTTCAGGATTTTCAAATTTCAGGAATCAAAAAGTAATCCGAATAATAGCCTTAATTTTTCCCTTTAATTTGATATACAACACTCTATAACAATCTATAAAATCTTCAACGAAATTTCGAAAAATCGATCAGAATTATTTGAATGCTTGACTTGACCAAGTAACCTCGGTATGCAAATTTTGTATGGAGATAGGGTGGGGGGTAATTTTTTCGGTTTGTATGTGTCGTACAGCGGCGTGCGATACGTCAAAAAACGCGGCTCGCCGAGGACTATACGAAACACAAACGAACCGTGTAGCAGTCAATACAAGAAATTTGGAAAATGTCCAAAAAACTGTCAAAATTTTTGAAAAACGTCAATTTTTGGTGAAAATTTTGGGAAATTCAAAAATCCAAAATAGCCGAAATATACGCCTCTATGGGCAGTATTTATAATACCAACCAGTTGGTATATGTTAGATACAAAAAATTTTGAAAATAGCCGAAAAACCAAAATTTGCTAAAAATTCCCGAATTTAAGGAATTTCAGTACGGCGCTAACGCAGAATTACTATATTAATCTTAGATTAGCACCAGTATGTAGAAATCGATAACAATTTATGTAATTTTTAATGAAAAATACCGAAAAAACACAAATTTTTGAAATTTTCAGGATTTTCAAATTTCAGGAATCAAAAAGTAATCCGAATAATAGCCTTAATTTTTCCCTTTAATTTGATATACAACACTCTATAACAATCTATAAAATCTTCAACGAAATTTCGAAAAATCGATCAGAATTATTTGAATGCTTGACTTGACCAAGTAACCTCGGTATGCAAATTTTGTATGGAGATAGGGTGGGGGGTAATTTTTTCGGTTTGTATGTGTCGTACAGCGGCGTGCGATACGTCAAAAAACGCGGCTCGCCGAGGACTATACGAAACACAAACGAACCGTGTAGCAGTCAATACAAGAAATTTGGAAAATGTCCAAAAAACTGTCAAAATTTTTGAAAAACGTCAATTTTTGGTGAAAATTTTGGGAAATTCAAAAATCCAAAATAGCCGAAATATACGCCTCTATGGGCAGTATTTATAATACCAACCAGTTGGTATATGTTAGATACAAAAAATTTTGAAAATAGCCGAAAAACCAAAATTTGCTAAAAATTCCCGAATTTAAGGAATTTCAGTACGGCGCTAACGCAGAATTACTATATTAATCTTAGATTAGCACCAGTATGTAGAAATCGATAACAATTTATGTAATTTTTAATGAAAAATACCGAAAAAACACAAATTTTTGAAAATTTTCAGGATTTTCAAATTTCAGGAATCAAAAAGTAATCCGAATAATAGCCTTAATTTTTCCCTTTAATTTGATATACAACACTCTATAACAATCTATAAAATCTTCAACGAAATTTCGAAAAATCGATCAGAATTATTTGAATGCTTGACTTGACCAAGTAACCTCGGTATGCAAATTTTGTATGGAGATAGGGTGGGGGGTAATTTTTTCGGTTTGTATGTGTCGTACAGCGGCGTGCGATACGTCAAAAAACGCGGCTCGCCGAGGACTATACGAAACACAAACGAACCGTGTAGCAGTCAATACAAGAAATTTGGAAAATGTCCAAAAAACTGTCAAAATTTTTGAAAAACGTCAATTTTTGGTGAAAATTTTGGGAAATTCAAAAATCCAAAATAGCCGAAATATACGCCTCTATGGGCAGTATTTATAATACCAACCAGTTGGTATATGTTAGATACAAAAAATTTTGAAAATAGCCGAAAAACCAAAATTTGCTAAAAATTCCCGAATTTAAGGAATTTCAGTACGGCGCTAACGCAGAATTACTATATTAATCTTAGATTAGCACCAGTATGTAGAAATCGATAACAATTTATGTAATTTTTAATGAAAAATACCGAAAAAACACAAATTTTTGAAAATTTTCAGGATTTTCAAATTTCAGGAATCAAAAAGTAATCCGAATAATAGCCTTAATTTTTCCCTTTAATTTGATATACAACACTCTATAACAATCTATAAAATCTTCAACGAAATTTCGAAAAATCGATCAGAATTATTTGAATGCTTGACTTGACCAAGTAACCTCGGTATGCAAATTTTGTATGGAGATAGGGTGGGGGGTAATTTTTTCGGTTTGTATGTGTCGTACAGCGGCGTGCGATACGTCAAAAAACGCGGCTCGCCGAGGACTATACGAAACACAAACGAACCGTGTAGCAGTCAATACAAGAAATTTGGAAAATGTCCAAAAAACTGTCAAAATTTTTGAAAAACGTCAATTTTTGGTGAAAATTTTGGGAAATTCAAAAATCCAAAATAGCCGAAATATACGCCTCTATGGGCAGTATTTATAATACCAACCAGTTGGTATATGTTAGATACAAAAAATTTTGAAAATAGCCGAAAAACCAAAATTTGCTAAAAATTCCCGAATTTAAGGAATTTCAGTACGGCGCTAACGCAGAATTACTATATTAATCTTAGATTAGCACCAGTATGTAGAAATCGATAACAATTTATGTAATTTTTAATGAAAAATACCGAAAAAACACAAATTTTTGAAAATTTTCAGGATTTTCAAATTTCAGGAATCAAAAAGTAATCCGAATAATAGCCTTAATTTTTCCCTTTAATTTGATATACAACACTCTATAACAATCTATAAAATCTTCAACGAAATTTCGAAAAATCGATCAGAATTATTTGAATGCTTGACTTGACCAAGTAACCTCGGTATGCAAATTTTGTATGGAGATAGGGTGGGGGGTAATTTTTTCGGTTTGTATGTGTCGTACAGCGGCGTGCGATACGTCAAAAAACGCGGCTCGCCGAGGACTATACGAAACACAAACGAACCGTGTAGCAGTCAATACAAGAAATTTGGAAAATGTCCAAAAAACTGTCAAAATTTTTGAAAAACGTCAATTTTTGGTGAAAATTTTGGGAAATTCAAAAATCCAAAATAGCCGAAATATACGCCTCTATGGGCAGTATTTATAATACCAACCAGTTGGTATATGTTAGATACAAAAAATTTTGAAAATAGCCGAAAAACCAAAATTTGCTAAAAATTCCCGAATTTAAGGAATTTCAGTACGGCGCTAACGCAGAATTACTATATTAATCTTAGATTAGCACCAGTATGTAGAAATCGATAACAATTTATGTAATTTTTAATGAAAAATACCGAAAAAACACAAATTTTTGAAAATTTTCAGGATTTTCAAATTTCAGGAATCAAAAAGTAATCCGAATAATAGCCTTAATTTTTCCCTTTAATTTGATATACAACACTCTATAACAATCTATAAAATCTTCAACGAAATTTCGAAAAATCGATCAGAATTATTTGAATGCTTGACTTGACCAAGTAACCTCGGTATGCAAATTTTGTATGGAGATAGGGTGGGGGGTAATTTTTTCGGTTTGTATGTGTCGTACAGCGGCGTGCGATACGTCAAAAAACGCGGCTCGCCGAGGACTATACGAAACACAAACGAACCGTGTAGCAGTCAATACAAGAAATTTGGAAAATGTCCAAAAAACTGTCAAAATTTTTGAAAAACGTCAATTTTTGGTGAAAATTTTGGGAAATTCAAAAATCCAAAATAGCCGAAATATACGCCTCTATGGGCAGTATTTATAATACCAACCAGTTGGTATATGTTAGATACAAAAAATTTTGAAAATAGCCGAAAAACCAAAATTTGCTAAAAATTCCCGAATTTAAGGAATTTCAGTACGGCGCTAACGCAGAATTACTATATTAATCTTAGATTAGCACCAGTATGTAGAAATCGATAACAATTTATGTAATTTTTAATGAAAAATACCGAAAAAACACAAATTTTTGAAAATTTTCAGGATTTTCAAATTTCAGGAATCAAAAAGTAATCCGAATAATAGCCTTAATTTTTCCCTTTAATTTGATATACAACACTCTATAACAATCTATAAAATCTTCAACGAAATTTCGAAAAATCGATCAGAATTATTTGAATGCTTGACTTGACCAAGTAACCTCGGTATGCAAATTTTGTATGGAGATAGGGTGGGGGGTAATTTTTTCGGTTTGTATGTGTCGTACAGCGGCGTGCGATACGTCAAAAAACGCGGCTCGCCGAGGACTATACGAAACACAAACGAACCGTGTAGCAGTCAATACAAGAAATTTGGAAAATGTCCAAAAAACTGTCAAAATTTTTGAAAAACGTCAATTTTTGGTGAAAATTTTGGGAAATTCAAAAATCCAAAATAGCCGAAATATACGCCTCTATGGGCAGTATTTATAATACCAACCAGTTGGTATATGTTAGATACAAAAAATTTTGAAAATAGCCGAAAAACCAAAATTTGCTAAAAATTCCCGAATTTAAGGAATTTCAGTACGGCGCTAACGCAGAATTACTATATTAATCTTAGATTAGCACCAGTATGTAGAAATCGATAACAATTTATGTAATTTTTAATGAAAAATACCGAAAAAACACAAATTTTTGAAAATTTTCAGGATTTTCAAATTTCAGGAATCAAAAAGTAATCCGAATAATAGCCTTAATTTTTCCCTTTAATTTGATATACAACACTCTATAACAATCTATAAAATCTTCAACGAAATTTCGAAAAATCGATCAGAATTATTTGAATGCTTGACTTGACCAAGTAACCTCGGTATGCAAATTTTGTATGGAGATAGGGTGGGGGGTAATTTTTTCGGTTTGTATGTGTCGTACAGCGGCGTGCGATACGTCAAAAAACGCGGCTCGCCGAGGACTATACGAAACACAAACGAACCGTGTAGCAGTCAATACAAGAAATTTGGAAAATGTCCAAAAAACTGTCAAAATTTTTGAAAAACGTCAATTTTTGGTGAAAATTTTGGGAAATTCAAAAATCCAAAATAGCCGAAATATACGCCTCTATGGGCAGTATTTATAATACCAACCAGTTGGTATATGTTAGATACAAAAAATTTTGAAAATAGCCGAAAAACCAAAATTTGCTAAAAATTCCCGAATTTAAGGAATTTCAGTACGGCGCTAACGCAGAATTACTATATTAATCTTAGATTAGCACCAGTATGTAGAAATCGATAACAATTTATGTAATTTTTAATGAAAAATACCGAAAAAACACAAATTTTTGAAAATTTTCAGGATTTTCAAATTTCAGGAATCAAAAAGTAATCCGAATAATAGCCTTAATTTTTCCCTTTAATTTGATATACAACACTCTATAACAATCTATAAAATCTTCAACGAAATTTCGAAAAATCGATCAGAATTATTTGAATGCTTGACTTGACCAAGTAACCTCGGTATGCAAATTTTGTATGGAGATAGGGTGGGGGGTAATTTTTTCGGTTTGTATGTGTCGTACAGCGGCGTGCGATACGTCAAAAAACGCGGCTCGCCGAGGACTATACGAAACACAAACGAACCGTGTAGCAGTCAATACAAGAAATTTGGAAAATGTCCAAAAAACTGTCAAAATTTTTGAAAAACGTCAATTTTTGGTGAAAATTTTGGGAAATTCAAAAATCCAAAATAGCCGAAATATACGCCTCTATGGGCAGTATTTATAATACCAACCAGTTGGTATATGTTAGATACAAAAAATTTTGAAAATAGCCGAAAAACCAAAATTTGCTAAAAATTCCCGAATTTAAGGAATTTCAGTACGGCGCTAACGCAGAATTACTATATTAATCTTAGATTAGCACCAGTATGTAGAAATCGATAACAATTTATGTAATTTTTAATGAAAAATACCGAAAAAACACAAATTTTTGAAAATTTTCAGGATTTTCAAATTTCAGGAATCAAAAAGTAATCCGAATAATAGCCTTAATTTTTCCCTTTAATTTGATATACAACACTCTATAACAATCTATAAAATCTTCAACGAAATTTCGAAAAATCGATCAGAATTATTTGAATGCTTGACTTGACCAAGTAACCTCGGTATGCAAATTTTGTATGGAGATAGGGTGGGGGGTAATTTTTTCGGTTTGTATGTGTCGTACAGCGGCGTGCGATACGTCAAAAAACGCGGCTCGCCGAGGACTATACGAAACACAAACGAACCGTGTAGCAGTCAATACAAGAAATTTGGAAAATGTCCAAAAAACTGTCAAAATTTTTGAAAAACGTCAATTTTTGGTGAAAATTTTGGGAAATTCAAAAATCCAAAATAGCCGAAATATACGCCTCTATGGGCAGTATTTATAATACCAACCAGTTGGTATATGTTAGATACAAAAAATTTTGAAAATAGCCGAAAAACCAAAATTTGCTAAAAATTCCCGAATTTAAGGAATTTCAGTACGGCGCTAACGCAGAATTACTATATTAATCTTAGATTAGCACCAGTATGTAGAAATCGATAACAATTTATGTAATTTTTAATGAAAAATACCGAAAAAACACAAATTTTTGAAAATTTTCAGGATTTTCAAATTTCAGGAATCAAAAAGTAATCCGAATAATAGCCTTAATTTTTCCCTTTAATTTGATATACAACACTCTATAACAATCTATAAAATCTTCAACGAAATTTCGAAAAATCGATCAGAATTATTTGAATGCTTGACTTGACCAAGTAACCTCGGTATGCAAATTTTGTATGGAGATAGGGTGGGGGGTAATTTTTTCGGTTTGTATGTGTCGTACAGCGGCGTGCGATACGTCAAAAAACGCGGCTCGCCGAGGACTATACGAAACACAAACGAACCGTGTAGCAGTCAATACAAGAAATTTGGAAAATGTCCAAAAAACTGTCAAAATTTTTGAAAAACGTCAATTTTTGGTGAAAATTTTGGGAAATTCAAAAATCCAAAATAGCCGAAATATACGCCTCTATGGGCAGTATTTATAATACCAACCAGTTGGTATATGTTAGATACAAAAAATTTTGAAAATAGCCGAAAAACCAAAATTTGCTAAAAATTCCCGAATTTAAGGAATTTCAGTACGGCGCTAACGCAGAATTACTATATTAATCTTAGATTAGCACCAGTATGTAGAAATCGATAACAATTTATGTAATTTTTAATGAAAAATACCGAAAAAACACAAATTTTTGAAAATTTTCAGGATTTTCAAATTTCAGGAATCAAAAAGTAATCCGAATAATAGCCTTAATTTTTCCCTTTAATTTGATATACAACACTCTATAACAATCTATAAAATCTTCAACGAAATTTCGAAAAATCGATCAGAATTATTTGAATGCTTGACTTGACCAAGTAACCTCGGTATGCAAATTTTGTATGGAGATAGGGTGGGGGGTAATTTTTTCGGTTTGTATGTGTCGTACAGCGGCGTGCGATACGTCAAAAAACGCGGCTCGCCGAGGACTATACGAAACACAAACGAACCGTGTAGCAGTCAATACAAGAAATTTGGAAAATGTCCAAAAAACTGTCAAAATTTTTGAAAAACGTCAATTTTTGGTGAAAATTTTGGGAAATTCAAAAATCCAAAATAGCCGAAATATACGCCTCTATGGGCAGTATTTATAATACCAACCAGTTGGTATATGTTAGATACAAAAAATTTTGAAAATAGCCGAAAAACCAAAATTTGCTAAAAATTCCCGAATTTAAGGAATTTCAGTACGGCGCTAACGCAGAATTACTATATTAATCTTAGATTAGCACCAGTATGTAGAAATCGATAACAATTTATGTAATTTTTAATGAAAAATACCGAAAAAACACAAATTTTTGAAAATTTTCAGGATTTTCAAATTTCAGGAATCAAAAAGTAATCCGAATAATAGCCTTAATTTTTCCCTTTAATTTGATATACAACACTCTATAACAATCTATAAAATCTTCAACGAAATTTCGAAAAATCGATCAGAATTATTTGAATGCTTGACTTGACCAAGTAACCTCGGTATGCAAATTTTGTATGGAGATAGGGTGGGGGGTAATTTTTTCGGTTTGTATGTGTCGTACAGCGGCGTGCGATACGTCAAAAAACGCGGCTCGCCGAGGACTATACGAAACACAAACGAACCGTGTAGCAGTCAATACAAGAAATTTGGAAAATGTCCAAAAAACTGTCAAAATTTTTGAAAAACGTCAATTTTTGGTGAAAATTTTGGGAAATTCAAAAATCCAAAATAGCCGAAATATACGCCTCTATGGGCAGTATTTATAATACCAACCAGTTGGTATATGTTAGATACAAAAAATTTTGAAAATAGCCGAAAAACCAAAATTTGCTAAAAATTCCCGAATTTAAGGAATTTCAGTACGGCGCTAACGCAGAATTACTATATTAATCTTAGATTAGCACCAGTATGTAGAAATCGATAACAATTTATGTAATTTTTAATGAAAAATACCGAAAAAACACAAATTTTTGAAAATTTTCAGGATTTTCAAATTTCAGGAATCAAAAAGTAATCCGAATAATAGCCTTAATTTTTCCCTTTAATTTGATATACAACACTCTATAACAATCTATAAAATCTTCAACGAAATTTCGAAAAATCGATCAGAATTATTTGAATGCTTGACTTGACCAAGTAACCTCGGTATGCAAATTTTGTATGGAGATAGGGTGGGGGGTAATTTTTTCGGTTTGTATGTGTCGTACAGCGGCGTGCGATACGTCAAAAAACGCGGCTCGCCGAGGACTATACGAAACACAAACGAACCGTGTAGCAGTCAATACAAGAAATTTGGAAAATGTCCAAAAAACTGTCAAAATTTTTGAAAAACGTCAATTTTTGGTGAAAATTTTGGGAAATTCAAAAATCCAAAATAGCCGAAATATACGCCTCTATGGGCAGTATTTATAATACCAACCAGTTGGTATATGTTAGATACAAAAAATTTTGAAAATAGCCGAAAAACCAAAATTTGCTAAAAATTCCCGAATTTAAGGAATTTCAGTACGGCGCTAACGCAGAATTACTATATTAATCTTAGATTAGCACCAGTATGTAGAAATCGATAACAATTTATGTAATTTTTAATGAAAAATACCGAAAAAACACAAATTTTTGAAAATTTTCAGGATTTTCAAATTTCAGGAATCAAAAAGTAATCCGAATAATAGCCTTAATTTTTCCCTTTAATTTGATATACAACACTCTATAACAATCTATAAAATCTTCAACGAAATTTCGAAAAATCGATCAGAATTATTTGAATGCTTGACTTGACCAAGTAACCTCGGTATGCAAATTTTGTATGGAGATAGGGTGGGGGGTAATTTTTTCGGTTTGTATGTGTCGTACAGCGGCGTGCGATACGTCAAAAAACGCGGCTCGCCGAGGACTATACGAAACACAAACGAACCGTGTAGCAGTCAATACAAGAAATTTGGAAAATGTCCAAAAAACTGTCAAAATTTTTGAAAAACGTCAATTTTTGGTGAAAATTTTGGGAAATTCAAAAATCCAAAATAGCCGAAATATACGCCTCTATGGGCAGTATTTATAATACCAACCAGTTGGTATATGTTAGATACAAAAAATTTTGAAAATAGCCGAAAAACCAAAATTTGCTAAAAATTCCCGAATTTAAGGAATTTCAGTACGGCGCTAACGCAGAATTACTATATTAATCTTAGATTAGCACCAGTATGTAGAAATCGATAACAATTTATGTAATTTTTAATGAAAAATACCGAAAAAACACAAATTTTTGAAAATTTTCAGGATTTTCAAATTTCAGGAATCAAAAAGTAATCCGAATAATAGCCTTAATTTTTCCCTTTAATTTGATATACAACACTCTATAACAATCTATAAAATCTTCAACGAAATTTCGAAAAATCGATCAGAATTATTTGAATGCTTGACTTGACCAAGTAACCTCGGTATGCAAATTTTGTATGGAGATAGGGTGGGGGGTAATTTTTTCGGTTTGTATGTGTCGTACAGCGGCGTGCGATACGTCAAAAAACGCGGCTCGCCGAGGACTATACGAAACACAAACGAACCGTGTAGCAGTCAATACAAGAAATTTGGAAAATGTCCAAAAAACTGTCAAAATTTTTGAAAAACGTCAATTTTTGGTGAAAATTTTGGGAAATTCAAAAATCCAAAATAGCCGAAATATACGCCTCTATGGGCAGTATTTATAATACCAACCAGTTGGTATATGTTAGATACAAAAAATTTTGAAAATAGCCGAAAAACCAAAATTTGCTAAAAATTCCCGAATTTAAGGAATTTCAGTACGGCGCTAACGCAGAATTACTATATTAATCTTAGATTAGCACCAGTATGTAGAAATCGATAACAATTTATGTAATTTTTAATGAAAAATACCGAAAAAACACAAATTTTTGAAAATTTTCAGGATTTTCAAATTTCAGGAATCAAAAAGTAATCCGAATAATAGCCTTAATTTTTCCCTTTAATTTGATATACAACACTCTATAACAATCTATAAAATCTTCAACGAAATTTCGAAAAATCGATCAGAATTATTTGAATGCTTGACTTGACCAAGTAACCTCGGTATGCAAATTTTGTATGGAGATAGGGTGGGGGGTAATTTTTTCGGTTTGTATGTGTCGTACAGCGGCGTGCGATACGTCAAAAAACGCGGCTCGCCGAGGACTATACGAAACACAAACGAACCGTGTAGCAGTCAATACAAGAAATTTGGAAAATGTCCAAAAAACTGTCAAAATTTTTGAAAAACGTCAATTTTTGGTGAAAATTTTGGGAAATTCAAAAATCCAAAATAGCCGAAATATACGCCTCTATGGGCAGTATTTATAATACCAACCAGTTGGTATATGTTAGATACAAAAAATTTTGAAAATAGCCGAAAAACCAAAATTTGCTAAAAATTCCCGAATTTAAGGAATTTCAGTACGGCGCTAACGCAGAATTACTATATTAATCTTAGATTAGCACCAGTATGTAGAAATCGATAACAATTTATGTAATTTTTAATGAAAAATACCGAAAAAACACAAATTTTTGAAAATTTTCAGGATTTTCAAATTTCAGGAATCAAAAAGTAATCCGAATAATAGCCTTAATTTTTCCCTTTAATTTGATATACAACACTCTATAACAATCTATAAAATCTTCAACGAAATTTCGAAAAATCGATCAGAATTATTTGAATGCTTGACTTGACCAAGTAACCTCGGTATGCAAATTTTGTATGGAGATAGGGTGGGGGGTAATTTTTTCGGTTTGTATGTGTCGTACAGCGGCGTGCGATACGTCAAAAAACGCGGCTCGCCGAGGACTATACGAAACACAAACGAACCGTGTAGCAGTCAATACAAGAAATTTGGAAAATGTCCAAAAAACTGTCAAAATTTTTGAAAAACGTCAATTTTTGGTGAAAATTTTGGGAAATTCAAAAATCCAAAATAGCCGAAATATACGCCTCTATGGGCAGTATTTATAATACCAACCAGTTGGTATATGTTAGATACAAAAAATTTTGAAAATAGCCGAAAAACCAAAATTTGCTAAAAATTCCCGAATTTAAGGAATTTCAGTACGGCGCTAACGCAGAATTACTATATTAATCTTAGATTAGCACCAGTATGTAGAAATCGATAACAATTTATGTAATTTTTAATGAAAAATACCGAAAAAACACAAATTTTTGAAAATTTTCAGGATTTTCAAATTTCAGGAATCAAAAAGTAATCCGAATAATAGCCTTAATTTTTCCCTTTAATTTGATATACAACACTCTATAACAATCTATAAAATCTTCAACGAAATTTCGAAAAATCGATCAGAATTATTTGAATGCTTGACTTGACCAAGTAACCTCGGTATGCAAATTTTGTATGGAGATAGGGTGGGGGGTAATTTTTTCGGTTTGTATGTGTCGTACAGCGGCGTGCGATACGTCAAAAAACGCGGCTCGCCGAGGACTATACGAAACACAAACGAACCGTGTAGCAGTCAATACAAGAAATTTGGAAAATGTCCAAAAAACTGTCAAAATTTTTGAAAAACGTCAATTTTTGGTGAAAATTTTGGGAAATTCAAAAATCCAAAATAGCCGAAATATACGCCTCTATGGGCAGTATTTATAATACCAACCAGTTGGTATATGTTAGATACAAAAAATTTTGAAAATAGCCGAAAAACCAAAATTTGCTAAAAATTCCCGAATTTAAGGAATTTCAGTACGGCGCTAACGCAGAATTACTATATTAATCTTAGATTAGCACCAGTATGTAGAAATCGATAACAATTTATGTAATTTTTAATGAAAAATACCGAAAAAACACAAATTTTTGAAAATTTTCAGGATTTTCAAATTTCAGGAATCAAAAAGTAATCCGAATAATAGCCTTAATTTTTCCCTTTAATTTGATATACAACACTCTATAACAATCTATAAAATCTTCAACGAAATTTCGAAAAATCGATCAGAATTATTTGAATGCTTGACTTGACCAAGTAACCTCGGTATGCAAATTTTGTATGGAGATAGGGTGGGGGGTAATTTTTTCGGTTTGTATGTGTCGTACAGCGGCGTGCGATACGTCAAAAAACGCGGCTCGCCGAGGACTATACGAAACACAAACGAACCGTGTAGCAGTCAATACAAGAAATTTGGAAAATGTCCAAAAAACTGTCAAAATTTTTGAAAAACGTCAATTTTTGGTGAAAATTTTGGGAAATTCAAAAATCCAAAATAGCCGAAATATACGCCTCTATGGGCAGTATTTATAATACCAACCAGTTGGTATATGTTAGATACAAAAAATTTTGAAAATAGCCGAAAAACCAAAATTTGCTAAAAATTCCCGAATTTAAGGAATTTCAGTACGGCGCTAACGCAGAATTACTATATTAATCTTAGATTAGCACCAGTATGTAGAAATCGATAACAATTTATGTAATTTTTAATGAAAAATACCGAAAAAACACAAATTTTTGAAAATTTTCAGGATTTTCAAATTTCAGGAATCAAAAAGTAATCCGAATAATAGCCTTAATTTTTCCCTTTAATTTGATATACAACACTCTATAACAATCTATAAAATCTTCAACGAAATTTCGAAAAATCGATCAGAATTATTTGAATGCTTGACTTGACCAAGTAACCTCGGTATGCAAATTTTGTATGGAGATAGGGTGGGGGGTAATTTTTTCGGTTTGTATGTGTCGTACAGCGGCGTGCGATACGTCAAAAAACGCGGCTCGCCGAGGACTATACGAAACACAAACGAACCGTGTAGCAGTCAATACAAGAAATTTGGAAAATGTCCAAAAAACTGTCAAAATTTTTGAAAAACGTCAATTTTTGGTGAAAATTTTGGGAAATTCAAAAATCCAAAATAGCCGAAATATACGCCTCTATGGGCAGTATTTATAATACCAACCAGTTGGTATATGTTAGATACAAAAAATTTTGAAAATAGCCGAAAAACCAAAATTTGCTAAAAATTCCCGAATTTAAGGAATTTCAGTACGGCGCTAACGCAGAATTACTATATTAATCTTAGATTAGCACCAGTATGTAGAAATCGATAACAATTTATGTAATTTTTAATGAAAAATACCGAAAAAACACAAATTTTTGAAAATTTTCAGGATTTTCAAATTTCAGGAATCAAAAAGTAATCCGAATAATAGCCTTAATTTTTCCCTTTAATTTGATATACAACACTCTATAACAATCTATAAAATCTTCAACGAAATTTCGAAAAATCGATCAGAATTATTTGAATGCTTGACTTGACCAAGTAACCTCGGTATGCAAATTTTGTATGGAGATAGGGTGGGGGGTAATTTTTTCGGTTTGTATGTGTCGTACAGCGGCGTGCGATACGTCAAAAAACGCGGCTCGCCGAGGACTATACGAAACACAAACGAACCGTGTAGCAGTCAATACAAGAAATTTGGAAAATGTCCAAAAAACTGTCAAAATTTTTGAAAAACGTCAATTTTTGGTGAAAATTTTGGGAAATTCAAAAATCCAAAATAGCCGAAATATACGCCTCTATGGGCAGTATTTATAATACCAACCAGTTGGTATATGTTAGATACAAAAAATTTTGAAAATAGCCGAAAAACCAAAATTTGCTAAAAATTCCCGAATTTAAGGAATTTCAGTACGGCGCTAACGCAGAATTACTATATTAATCTTAGATTAGCACCAGTATGTAGAAATCGATAACAATTTATGTAATTTTTAATGAAAAATACCGAAAAAACACAAATTTTTGAAAATTTTCAGGATTTTCAAATTTCAGGAATCAAAAAGTAATCCGAATAATAGCCTTAATTTTTCCCTTTAATTTGATATACAACACTCTATAACAATCTATAAAATCTTCAACGAAATTTCGAAAAATCGATCAGAATTATTTGAATGCTTGACTTGACCAAGTAACCTCGGTATGCAAATTTTGTATGGAGATAGGGTGGGGGGTAATTTTTTCGGTTTGTATGTGTCGTACAGCGGCGTGCGATACGTCAAAAAACGCGGCTCGCCGAGGACTATACGAAACACAAACGAACCGTGTAGCAGTCAATACAAGAAATTTGGAAAATGTCCAAAAAACTGTCAAAATTTTTGAAAAACGTCAATTTTTGGTGAAAATTTTGGGAAATTCAAAAATCCAAAATAGCCGAAATATACGCCTCTATGGGCAGTATTTATAATACCAACCAGTTGGTATATGTTAGATACAAAAAATTTTGAAAATAGCCGAAAAACCAAAATTTGCTAAAAATTCCCGAATTTAAGGAATTTCAGTACGGCGCTAACGCAGAATTACTATATTAATCTTAGATTAGCACCAGTATGTAGAAATCGATAACAATTTATGTAATTTTTAATGAAAAATACCGAAAAAACACAAATTTTTGAAAATTTTCAGGATTTTCAAATTTCAGGAATCAAAAAGTAATCCGAATAATAGCCTTAATTTTTCCCTTTAATTTGATATACAACACTCTATAACAATCTATAAAATCTTCAACGAAATTTCGAAAAATCGATCAGAATTATTTGAATGCTTGACTTGACCAAGTAACCTCGGTATGCAAATTTTGTATGGAGATAGGGTGGGGGGTAATTTTTTCGGTTTGTATGTGTCGTACAGCGGCGTGCGATACGTCAAAAAACGCGGCTCGCCGAGGACTATACGAAACACAAACGAACCGTGTAGCAGTCAATACAAGAAATTTGGAAAATGTCCAAAAAACTGTCAAAATTTTTGAAAAACGTCAATTTTTGGTGAAAATTTTGGGAAATTCAAAAATCCAAAATAGCCGAAATATACGCCTCTATGGGCAGTATTTATAATACCAACCAGTTGGTATATGTTAGATACAAAAAATTTTGAAAATAGCCGAAAAACCAAAATTTGCTAAAAATTCCCGAATTTAAGGAATTTCAGTACGGCGCTAACGCAGAATTACTATATTAATCTTAGATTAGCACCAGTATGTAGAAATCGATAACAATTTATGTAATTTTTAATGAAAAATACCGAAAAAACACAAATTTTTGAAAATTTTCAGGATTTTCAAATTTCAGGAATCAAAAAGTAATCCGAATAATAGCCTTAATTTTTCCCTTTAATTTGATATACAACACTCTATAACAATCTATAAAATCTTCAACGAAATTTCGAAAAATCGATCCGGTTAGGTTAGGTTAGGTTAGGTTAGGTTAGGTTAGGTTAGGTTAGGTTAGGTTAGGTTAGGTTAGGTTAGGTTAGGTTAGGTTTTTTTTTTTTTTTTTTTTTTCAATGTGGAGCTCTTAGAGCCCCACTCTAGGTCCCCTGACTATAGTCGCCAGAGTCTTTTTCTGTCTGTGACGATTTTTATTTAATTTTGTTTTATTTTACTTTCGACACTTTTATTCTAAATCCTTCTCTTTCTTTCTGTTGTGGTGTGTTACATTATGTTATTATATTTAATTCTTTTAAGTAAGCTAACAATTTCCAATCATTCGCATCTATGGTATTCTACTGTTATCCTTTTCTTCCTTTTATCTCTGCGGCTGCTATCTATTGTTCTTTGTTAATTTATTAGTGTATTTGTTTATTTTTCTCTATTATTTTATTTGTATTACTTTTTGCCGTTATTTTTACAAGTTACTAGTCTAGCATAATGTTATATTATGCATATAGTAACAATTTATTTTTCGAATGCAATTTATTACTGTTTTTAATTATTTATTACTTTTTCTTCACTGTTCTTGCTTGGATTACGATGTTCAGTTGTAGTGTCTGAGATCATAGCCGACTTTCTACTTCGGGTTCTAAATGATCGTTCTAGATGGTCATCATCTACACTTGCATTACTCCGATTGGCTATTTCTCAGACTCCCTCACAATTTTGTTCTCTTTAAAATTTCTTAATTGTTTTTCTGTTTGTTTGCAGGTACTCTTCGGGCCTTCCACGTGCGGCGGATGCGGGAAAACGACTTCATTCTTCGGTATTGGTGATCTTCGGTGCTGCAAGCTCTTCGGTAAGTAGTTTTTATTTTCTATTGGTACACTTTTTACAATAAACAATTTTTTCCAATTTTCTGACCTGACATCTAATTTCAATAGTTTGTATTGTGTTCTAAAATTTTGTGTTTTAATTAATGTAATTTTGAGTAGTTTTTTAGCGTGACCGGTGGGATGTCTTGCAGGCCGGGATACCTCGGGAGCCACCTCAGCAATATGCCACCTTGGCTCTCGCCAAGGCGTCCCACCTCTGCCTCACCGGACACGCTTCACTAAATGCGTTGTGTCCTTTGTTATCGATTTTCGCGTTCTCGCAGTTACAGCACGTGGGGAGCGAATCAGCAATCCAGTCCGGACACTCGTTCTTCTTGTGAGGTCCCCCACAGTGGCTGCAGGCCTCCAGGTGTTTTTGGCAATGCTTTCGACCATGTCCATACCCTAAGCAATGCGTGCATTGAATTAGGGGGGACTGGTCGACTACCTTTACTCGTTGTACGTCAATGTGGACAGATCCCACTTCCGTTAGGAGCTTCCACAATGGGGGCGAGACCTGCAACACCACATGTGACGTCAATGGGTTCCTTGCCCTTTTCCGGAACCTCACTGAAAACCTTCTTTCCTCTTCCTTAAGTGTGTCAAGGAGATGTTTATTTTGAGCCCTAAGGGCTTGTTCGATGTCCTCGTTGGTGTTGTAGTTGAGGACACCTTTAACCATGACCAGGGGATCTTTGTTTTGAACTTCTTCAAAATTTAGCTCATTCTTTGCCTTTTCCAACCTCTTCTTTACCCTACCTATTTCCTCTTTCGACTCACATCCCAGAATAATTTTCCTATCCTTGCCTTTCCTTATCTTGTCAATTTTTAGTCCGTCTTCTTTAGCTTTCACCGCTTTCCTTACTTTCTCATACACCTCTTCCCCCGAATCTTCTTCATCCTTAGAGGTGATAACTACCGAGTGGAGCGCTTTGGTACTCTCCCCTTGGTAAGCCTTGGGGGGAGTCGCTGCAACACTCGCATAGGTAATTTCCCTGGTCTTGGTCTCTTCCTTATGTATCCGTATTTCCTCGCTTAACACTTTCATTTGTTCCTTACTTTCTTCCAATAGTCTTCTATGTTCTTCTAATCTTTCCAAAAATTCCTTTTCCTCAGATTCTACCCTTGCCTTTTCTTCCCGGTTTTTAACGTTTCCTTCTGTTTCCTTGTCTTTGGTTGCTCTTGCTGTGTCCTTTCCGTGGTATATTCTCCCTTCCTCCGCCTCCTTAACAAGCCTATAAAGTCTTTCCGCAGCCTCCATGACCTCTATCTTGATCTCGGTTTTCAGATTTCGGCTGTTATTAATCTGCAACCGAGTCTTGATGAGGCAGGCGTGCGCTTCGGCTGTTCTGCTCGCGTACTTCGGAGTTTTGCCTGGTGGTGTCTTATCGGATACAGGGAGTACCACATTTAATTTTACTTTTGGCTTCGCTTTTATCGGGGCGTATGTTCTAATTTCATCGTCTCTCTCGATTTGGGACTCGATGCTGCGTCGTGCTTGCGCTACGCTATTTCGCGGTGCGTCTGTTGGACTGCTCTTTTCGGCCGAGCTGGTGGTTGGCCTTGTCCTCTCCTTGGCAGGAGTCCGAAATCCGAACATGTTGTGTAGTCAGGGGAACACGTCAGTTCTTTAAAAGTCTTCGTGGGTGTAAATTGCCCACAGAGATCCAAATAATGTCACTGTATAAATATAATTGTTGTGCTTGAAGCACTTTTAACGTCTTATAAAATATTTCTATACGTCAGTGTTTTGTGTCAATATTTCTAATATTGTTATTTTCTGTTTCAGGTATAGCGACGGCGGCGATGCAGGTATCTTCGAGTACGAGCTTGCTGTACGAGTGTGTAGCAGATTCAGCGCGCAACACCGTCAGGTCAACGATTTAAGGTATTGTATATAGAGTAAGTATAGGGATGAGTTTACTAGTCAAAAGTTGTGTAAATAAATTTTTATAAGGGCTAATTCGGTCAATAAAAGCGTCACTCTTAGGCGTAAATATGATATTAGGACTGAAATGGAATTTAAATTTTTGCAAAATCTAGCAATCCACCTTAGCGATTGGAACTAGGGTGGGTGGGGGGGCAATTTTTTTCGGTTTTTATGTGTCGTACAGCGGCGTGCGATACGTCAAAAAACGCGGCTCGCCGAGGACTATACGAAACACAAATAAACCGTGTAGCAGTCAATACAAGAAATTTGGAAAATGTCCAAAAAACTGTCAAAATTTTTGAAAAAAGTCAATTTTCGGTGAAAATTTTAGGAAATTCAAAAATCCAAAATAGCCAAAATATACGCCTCTATGGGCAGTATTTATAATACCAACCAGTTGGTATATGTTAGATACAAGAAATTTTGAAAATAGCCAAAAAACCAAAAAATGCAAAGAATTGTCGAATTTAAGGAATTTCAGTACGGCGCTAACGCAGAATTACTATATTAATCTTAGTTTAGCACCAGTTTATAGAAATCGATAACAATTTATGTAAATTTTGATGAAAAATACCGAAAAACACAAGTTTTTGAAAAATTTTCAGGATTTATGAATTTTCAGGAATCAAAAAGTAATCCGAATAATAGCCTTAATTTTTCCCTTTAATTTGATGTATAACACTCTATAACAATCTATAGTAAATTCAACGAAATTTCGAAAAATCGATCGGAATTATCTGAGTGCTTGACTTGACCAAGTAGACTCGGTATACAAATTTTGTATGGAGAAAGGGTGGGGGGCAATTTTTTCGGTTTTTATGTGTCGTACAGCGGCGTGCGATACGTCAAAAAACGCGGCTCGCCGAGGACTATACGAAACACAAATAAACCGTGTAGCAGTCAATACAAGAAATTTGGAAAATGTCCAAAAAACTGTCAAAATTTTTGAAAAAAGTCAATTTTCGGTGAAAATTTTAGGAAATTCAAAAATCCAAAATAGCCAAAATATACGCCTCTATGGGCAGTATTTATAATACCAACCAGTTGGTATATGTTAGATACAAGAAATTTTGAAAATAGCCAAAAAACCAAAAAATGCAAAGAATTGTCGAATTTAAGGAATTTCAGTACGGCGCTAACGCAGAATTACTATATTAATCTTAGTTTAGCACCAGTTTATAGAAATCGATAACAATTTATGTAAATTTTGATGAAAAATACCGAAAAACACAAGTTTTTGAAAAATTTTCAGGATTTATGAATTTTCAGGAATCAAAAAGTAATCCGAATAATAGCCTTAATTTTTCCCTTTAATTTGATGTATAACACTCTATAACAATCTATAGTAAATTCAACGAAATTTCGAAAAATCGATCGGAATTATCTGAGTGCTTGACTTGACCAAGTAGACTCGGTATACAAATTTTGTATGGAGAAAGGGTGGGGGGCAATTTTTTCGGTTTTTATGTGTCGTACAGCGGCGTGCGATACGTCAAAAAACGCGGCTCGCCGAGGACTATACGAAACACAAATAAACCGTGTAGCAGTCAATACAAGAAATTTGGAAAATGTCCAAAAAACTGTCAAAATTTTTGAAAAAAGTCAATTTTCGGTGAAAATTTTAGGAAATTCAAAAATCCAAAATAGCCAAAATATACGCCTCTATGGGCAGTATTTATAATACCAACCAGTTGGTATATGTTAGATACAAGAAATTTTGAAAATAGCCAAAAAACCAAAAAATGCAAAGAATTGTCGAATTTAAGGAATTTCAGTACGGCGCTAACGCAGAATTACTATATTAATCTTAGTTTAGCACCAGTTTATAGAAATCGATAACAATTTATGTAAATTTTGATGAAAAATACCGAAAAACACAAGTTTTTGAAAAATTTTCAGGATTTATGAATTTTCAGGAATCAAAAAGTAATCCGAATAATAGCCTTAATTTTTCCCTTTAATTTGATGTATAACACTCTATAACAATCTATAGTAAATTCAACGAAATTTCGAAAAATCGATCGGAATTATCTGAGTGCTTGACTTGACCAAGTAGACTCGGTATACAAATTTTGTATGGAGAAAGGGTGGGGGGCAATTTTTTCGGTTTTTATGTGTCGTACAGCGGCGTGCGATACGTCAAAAAACGCGGCTCGCCGAGGACTATACGAAACACAAATAAACCGTGTAGCAGTCAATACAAGAAATTTGGAAAATGTCCAAAAAACTGTCAAAATTTTTGAAAAAAGTCAATTTTCGGTGAAAATTTTAGGAAATTCAAAAATCCAAAATAGCCAAAATATACGCCTCTATGGGCAGTATTTATAATACCAACCAGTTGGTATATGTTAGATACAAGAAATTTTGAAAATAGCCAAAAAACCAAAAAATGCAAAGAATTGTCGAATTTAAGGAATTTCAGTACGGCGCTAACGCAGAATTACTATATTAATCTTAGTTTAGCACCAGTTTATAGAAATCGATAACAATTTATGTAAATTTTGATGAAAAATACCGAAAAACACAAGTTTTTGAAAAATTTTCAGGATTTATGAATTTTCAGGAATCAAAAAGTAATCCGAATAATAGCCTTAATTTTTCCCTTTAATTTGATGTATAACACTCTATAACAATCTATAGTAAATTCAACGAAATTTCGAAAAATCGATCGGAATTATCTGAGTGCTTGACTTGACCAAGTAGACTCGGTATACAAATTTTGTATGGAGAAAGGGTGGGGGGCAATTTTTTCGGTTTTTATGTGTCGTACAGCGGCGTGCGATACGTCAAAAAACGCGGCTCGCCGAGGACTATACGAAACACAAATAAACCGTGTAGCAGTCAATACAAGAAATTTGGAAAATGTCCAAAAAACTGTCAAAATTTTTGAAAAAAGTCAATTTTCGGTGAAAATTTTAGGAAATTCAAAAATCCAAAATAGCCAAAATATACGCCTCTATGGGCAGTATTTATAATACCAACCAGTTGGTATATGTTAGATACAAGAAATTTTGAAAATAGCCAAAAAACCAAAAAATGCAAAGAATTGTCGAATTTAAGGAATTTCAGTACGGCGCTAACGCAGAATTACTATATTAATCTTAGTTTAGCACCAGTTTATAGAAATCGATAACAATTTATGTAAATTTTGATGAAAAATACCGAAAAACACAAGTTTTTGAAAAATTTTCAGGATTTATGAATTTTCAGGAATCAAAAAGTAATCCGAATAATAGCCTTAATTTTTCCCTTTAATTTGATGTATAACACTCTATAACAATCTATAGTAAATTCAACGAAATTTCGAAAAATCGATCGGAATTATCTGAGTGCTTGACTTGACCAAGTAGACTCGGTATACAAATTTTGTATGGAGAAAGGGTGGGGGGCAATTTTTTCGGTTTTTATGTGTCGTACAGCGGCGTGCGATACGTCAAAAAACGCGGCTCGCCGAGGACTATACGAAACACAAATAAACCGTGTAGCAGTCAATACAAGAAATTTGGAAAATGTCCAAAAAACTGTCAAAATTTTTGAAAAAAGTCAATTTTCGGTGAAAATTTTAGGAAATTCAAAAATCCAAAATAGCCAAAATATACGCCTCTATGGGCAGTATTTATAATACCAACCAGTTGGTATATGTTAGATACAAGAAATTTTGAAAATAGCCAAAAAACCAAAAAATGCAAAGAATTGTCGAATTTAAGGAATTTCAGTACGGCGCTAACGCAGAATTACTATATTAATCTTAGTTTAGCACCAGTTTATAGAAATCGATAACAATTTATGTAAATTTTGATGAAAAATACCGAAAAACACAAGTTTTTGAAAAATTTTCAGGATTTATGAATTTTCAGGAATCAAAAAGTAATCCGAATAATAGCCTTAATTTTTCCCTTTAATTTGATGTATAACACTCTATAACAATCTATAGTAAATTCAACGAAATTTCGAAAAATCGATCGGAATTATCTGAGTGCTTGACTTGACCAAGTAGACTCGGTATACAAATTTTGTATGGAGAAAGGGTGGGGGGCAATTTTTTCGGTTTTTATGTGTCGTACAGCGGCGTGCGATACGTCAAAAAACGCGGCTCGCCGAGGACTATACGAAACACAAATAAACCGTGTAGCAGTCAATACAAGAAATTTGGAAAATGTCCAAAAAACTGTCAAAATTTTTGAAAAAAGTCAATTTTCGGTGAAAATTTTAGGAAATTCAAAAATCCAAAATAGCCAAAATATACGCCTCTATGGGCAGTATTTATAATACCAACCAGTTGGTATATGTTAGATACAAGAAATTTTGAAAATAGCCAAAAAACCAAAAAATGCAAAGAATTGTCGAATTTAAGGAATTTCAGTACGGCGCTAACGCAGAATTACTATATTAATCTTAGTTTAGCACCAGTTTATAGAAATCGATAACAATTTATGTAAATTTTGATGAAAAATACCGAAAAACACAAGTTTTTGAAAAATTTTCAGGATTTATGAATTTTCAGGAATCAAAAAGTAATCCGAATAATAGCCTTAATTTTTCCCTTTAATTTGATGTATAACACTCTATAACAATCTATAGTAAATTCAACGAAATTTCGAAAAAACGATCGGGGTTAGGTTAGGTTAGGTTAGGTTAGGTTAGGTTAGGTTAGGTTAGGTTAGGTTAGGTTAGGTTAGGTTAGGTTAGGTTAGGTTAGGTTAGGTTAGGTTAGGTTAGGTTAGGTTAGGTTAGGTTAGGTTAGGTTAGGTTAGGTTAGGTTAGGTTAGGTTAGGTTAGGTTAGGTTAGGTTAGGTTAGGTTAGGTTAGGTTAGGTTAGGTTAGGTTAGGTTAGGTTAGGTTAGGTTAGGTTAGGTTAGGTTAGGTTAGGTTAGGTTAGGTTAGGTTAGGTTAGGTTAGGTTAGGTTAGGTTAGGTTAGGTTAGGTTAGGTTAGGTTAGGTTAGGTTAGGTTAGGTTAGGTTAGGTTAGGTTAGGTTAGGTTAGGTTAGGTTAGGTTAGGTTAGGTTAGGTTAGGTTAGGTTAGGTTAGGTTAGGTTAGGTTAGGTTAGGTTAGGTTAGGTTAGGTTAGGTTAGGTTAGGTTAGGTTAGGTTAGGTTAGGTTAGGTTAGGTTAGGTTAGGTTAGGTTAGGTTAGGTTAGGTTAGGTTAGGTTAGGTTAGGTTAGGTTAGGTTAGGTTAGGTTAGGTTAGGTTAGGTTAGGTTAGGTTAGGTTAGGTTAGGTTAGGTTAGGTTAGGTTAGGTTAGGTTAGGTTAGGTTAGGTTAGGTTAGGTTAGGTTAGGTTAGGTTAGGTTAGGTTAGGTTAGGTTAGGTTAGGTTAGGTTAGGTTAGGTTAGGTTAGGTTAGGTTAGGTTAGGTTAGGTTAGGTTAGGTTAGGTTAGGTTAGGTTAGGTTAGGTTAGGTTAGGTTAGGTTAGGTTAGGTTAGGTTAGGTTAGGTTTTTTTTTTTTTTTTTTTTTTTTTTTGTGTGGGGCGCTATGCCCCACTCTCGTTCCCCCTATCCAGGACAAGGGATATTTTTTAGGTTTCCTTTATTTCCAAACTTTACAATTATTTCTTACAGTATTTACTTAATCTATTTATCTATAAACTTTTACTTACAGTACAATTACTAACATAAATCTATTTATCCTAATCCTTATTTCTATCTTTAATTCTTATTGCTACACTTATATAATATTAATTATAAAGCTAACAACAATTTTTTACTTATTCTTATTTATACATTTAACAGCTATGTTTTTACAATATTTTAAAAATCTATGTCTAGTATTTTTATCTCTTATTATCTTATTAATATTTTCCTTTGTTACGTTCATACCTATTTCTTCTTCCGCTTCGTAGCGGTCTTTGGCGTGGATGGGACACTCGGTGAGGAGGTGTGGGACCGTTTCCCGCACGTCAGGGTCACAGGGGCACGCCGGGCTCTCCTTGCACTTGAATCGGTTCAAGTACTCGGAGAACCCGCCGTGCCCCGTGAAGATCTGCGTGAGTACTGGGTCCAGGACGATCTGTCTGACGACTCTGTGCGCACCGACTGCGTCCGGAAAGAACAGCTTCGTCACCGAAGCCGTCTCCCCTTCCGCGTATCTCCGGCTCCATTCGTCAATCGACTCCTGTCGGATCTGTCGTTTGACGAACGAAGCCGGACACCTGTCGTAGTGCGCACGAGTCTTCAGATACAGTGCGGCCTCTTTAGCGAGCCCGTCGGCCCTCTCGTTCCCTTCCAACCCCACGTGTGCCTTCACCCAGAAAAGTTTAATTTTCTGGGTGCGTTCCTCGGCTTGTTTTATCAACTTATTAATTTCGAACGCTAAGGGGTGGAGGGACTCGCCGTTTGTGACGACTTCGAGTGCCGACCTGGCATCGCTAAAGATGCCGCACTCAGGAAGCCCGCGTCGGAGCGCCTCCTCGACAGCCTTTTTGAGGGCAAGAAGTTCCGCCTGGTAGACCGAGCAGTACGGCTCCAGCTTCAGCTTTCTGGTACTCGTCTCGGCGGCGCCATTCCATATGGATAACGCCGCTCCGACTTTCCCATCAATCTTACTACCGTCGGTGAAGATGCTTAGACCTTCACCGACGTGCTGGGCCAGTTCTGCTCCGTCCATCAGGCATTGGAACGTCTCGCTCCTCCGCTCCGCTGGATGTTGCAGGTCGACGAAGGCCACAGGCCTCTCCACCTCCCGATCACCCACCACCTGCTGGGAGTACCCCCTCTTGACCTCATAGAGTAGGGCATTTTCCCTGACTCTTATATCAAGGGGGAGTATTCCCGCGAGCAGTAGGGTCGAGTGGAGGGAGACGGTCCTGTATGCCTTCGTCAACTTCTGCGCGAAGCTTCGCTGGATCGCTCCGAGCTGCTTCCTGATTCCCAGTTTTTGGCTGGCGGGAGCCCACGCACTCGCCGCGTAGAGTATGACGGGCTCAACCGCCGCCGTGTAAATCGTCCTGATCACCTCCGGCCCCAACCCCCACTGGACTTTGGCTGACCTCGCGAGCTTCTTGTAGAGGCCAATGGCCTTGCCACAAGCCTGCGTCACGTGACTGTTAAAGGTCAGTTTCCGGTCTATTGTCAGGCCAAGCATTTTGATTTCGTTGGACAGACCAATGTCGACTCCGCCCATGCGCAGGATTGGGGTATCGTACTTTAACTTGTTGGTTATGACCATTGCCTTGGTCTTATTAGGCGCAAATTTTAGTTTGTTTCGGATACCCCAATCCCGAACATAGGCTAGTGCCGCATTGGCCTGTCTTTGTGCTTCTCCCGTGGAATCCCCATCAAACACCAGGACGACATCATCGGCAAATGCCTGACAATAATCGCCCCGGCGCTCCAATCCCTGTAATAAGGGATCGAGAAGAAGATTCCACAGGATTGGCCCACCAACAGACCCCTGAACACAACCTTTAACAGTCCGTTTCGCACATTCGGCTCCCGCATATCGGACCCTGACCATCCGATCATCCAGATAGCTGGCGACCACCCTTCTGATGTTTGGTGGGCAGTGCTCCTCCGCCAATCGGACCTTTATTGCTGGCCACCAGGCGGCATCGAAGGCTCCCTCTATGTCTAGTGATATCAATATTATCACTTTCTTTTCTTTAAGTTTTGTTCTAATATGATTTATCAGGACATAGAGGGAGTCCTCGGTGCCCCTTTGTGGCATGAATCCGTATTGGCGGTTGCTCATCCTCGGGAGGATGTGCCATTTGAGTCTGCCCACCAGCATCTTCTCCAGTATCTTTCCCATCACTGGCAACAGTCCTATCGGTCGATGCGCTTTCGGAGCCGTGCAATCATCTTTACCCGGCTTCCGAAGCACAACGACCGTGGCCTCTTTCCAAATTTTTGGAAAGTAGGCCAACTCTAGGCATTTGTTAGCCAGCGATAGGAAAGACGCCGGATCCTGGGCGATCGCCCGCGAACAGATATCGGACGTCAGGCCATCCGACCCGGGTGCCTTCTTTGGATTGAAGGCCGCCGCCGCCGCCGAGAGCTCCCGCATTGTGAATGGTGGGTCATGTACCTCACCATGGACCCAGTCATTCGCACGCGTGGCTAGCTCTCTGGTGCGCCGGTGGTCCTCGTTATCCTCCTTGTCAGGGTCGTCTGGGTAGAAGGTCTCCGCAAGTAATCTTGCGGATTCCTCCAGACCCAAAGTTTTTCCGTCCCTGACCAGGGGCTGATCCTCTTGCCGCTTGGTCAGCCTGCCCAGTACACGATATATCCCATCCCACACCCCTTCCTTATTCTGCTTTCCGCAAAACTCCTTCCAGCTTTTGATTTGAGCTTTCTTCGCTTCTTCCTCGTACATAAGCTTTGCCTCCTTATACTCTTTTATAACCTTTTCTTTTCTTACAGATGCTGCCCATCGAGTTCTGCGCTTCTTCCTCATCATCTCCTTCTTCAACCTGTCGAGCTCTTTGGACCACCAAGGTAAGTTAAATTTATGTTTACTATTTTTCTTTTTAGGTAAAGTTTCTTCACAAGTTTTAGTTACTATTTCTGTGTACTGTACTATCTTATATTCTAACTCTTCTGTGTTTTCTATCTTGTCTATCTCTGTTTTGTTGATTTTATGTTCTTCTATCAATTGTTTAAATGTGCTTTCAAATTCTCTCCAATTAGTTTTCCTTGTATTGTATACTCGTGTTGTCCTTTTTATTTTAATTCCTTGGTCTCTTTTAAATTTTAGTTTAAATAATATCGTGTTGTGGTCCGAACTCGTCAGGTCTTCTTTCACAGTCCAGTCTTCTATTTTGTCCAAGAGGTCGATCGAACAGGCGGTGATGTCCACCTGGCTGGAGTAGACCGTTCCTCCTCTTACGGTGAAGAACGTCGGCATATTGCCTTCGTTCAACACTTGGAGCCCCGTCTCGTCCAGCAAGCCGGACACCAGCTCGCCTCTCCCATCGACCTCCCGGCTCCACCATAGGCTTTTTGCGTTGGCGTCCCCTCCCATTAACAGACCCCTCGGCCCCAGTCTTTCTGCAATAGTCCTCAGTTGTTCGAGGTACTGGTCTATTGGCTGGTCCGGCTCGAAGTAAAACGAGACCATCACGATCTCCCAGGCAACTGAGCGGATTTTCACCACAACTATATTAGTTGTGGTGAATTCTGGACAGATCAAGGCATCCATATCGTCATCGAAGACTGCTATGGCTGCCTTGACATGTCCTTCCGTCCGGCCCGTGCATTGGAAGATCCTGACGGTCCCGTAGTCCTTCATCCGGCCTATTCCTCCGACGTACGGCTCCTGAATTAGGGCCACGGCCAACCGCTTTTCTGTTGCCTGCGCCATTAACTCTTGCGTGGCAAGGGCTTTTCTTTGCAAGTTGGCCTGTGCCACCAGGTATGGCCTTCCGTCGGAGTCAGGTGATGTTGAGCCCGAGGTTCCGGGGACCACCTTAGCAATAAGCTATGGCCGACCGCGCTAGCGAGTCCCACTTTTTCCGCACCGGGCAGTCCTGACTGAATGCGTTATGCCTCGTGTCTGCCATTTTGGCTTTTTGGCAGTTGCAGCATGTTGGTAATTCGGCTGCCATCCAGTCAGGACACTCCGCCTTCAGGTGCGGTCCCCCGCAGTGACTGCAAGCGTCCAGAGAGCCCCGGCAGAACCGCCTCCCATGGCCATAGCCCAAACATTTGGAACACTGGACCAGGGGAGACTGGTCCTCAACCCTGACCCTCTGGACGTCTACGTGCAGCGCGCCGACCTCGGTGAAGATTTGCCATATCTGTGGTGACACTTTAAGGATGATGTGGGCCATTAATGGGTTCCTTGCTCGTCTCCTATATTTAACTTCCATACGATCCTCTTCCTTTCCGATATTTTGTAGCAGATGTTTATTCTGTACTCTGATGGCGCTGATAATTTCTTCATCCTTATGGAATTCTAGTACGTTTTTCATAATTAGCATGGGGTCTTTATTCCGAATTTCTTCCACCACCAATTCCTTCCCATCCTTTCTTATCTTTTCTTTGACTCTTTCTAGCTCTTTCTGATTTTCGAAACCTATAATCACCTTCCTGTCCTTGGCCTTCCGAATTCTGTCTATCCTTAGCCCTTCTTCTTTCGCATTGACCGCTATCCTTATTTTCTTCATCACTTCTTCTCCTGAACTTTCTTCATCCTTAGAAGAGATCTTAATCGAGTGTAACGCCTTTGCTGCACCGGATTGCGGCGGGCGCAGTGAACCGGCTGTTACACTCGCATAGGTCACTTTTTTCCATTCTTCCCTATTTCTTCCTATTTCCTCCTTCAATTTTTCCATTTCTTCCTTGTTATCTTGTAGCAATTTACAAACTTCATCCTTTTGCGTGTTTTCTTCTGTTTGTCTTCTTATCTCTTGTTGTAACTTTTCCATCTCTATTTTATTTTCCTTTAGCAGCCTTGCATGCTCTTCTAATTTGTCTATAAGTTCTTTCTCTTCTTGCCCTCTATTTAATTTTTCTCTTCCTTCACTTTCAGTTTCCCTTTCGTTGTCAATTTGCACTTTCTTAGTCATTTCCTTTCCTCTGTAGGGTTTCCCCTCTTCCGCGTCCTTCACTAGTCTATACAACCTTTCGGTCGCTTCCAAAACTTCCATTTTTATCTCTGTTTTCAAATTTCTGCTATTGTTTATTTGTATTTGAGTTTTTGTGAGACAGGCTTTTGCCTCTGATGTCCTGTTTTTATATTCTATTGTGTTCTTAGGTGATTTGGATCCAGTATTTGTGGGTACAATACCACTCGTCGTGGGTTTGTTCGGGACTGCTGTTGTAGTGGCTTTAGGTTTCTGTTTCACAGGCGCGGCGGTCCTCGGATCAAAACAGGTATCCAGTTTTGATTCAATACTCCGGCGCGCCTGTGCAACATTCGTCCTTGTCTGTTCAAGTGGGCTAGTTTGGGGTGACCTTAAGGTTGTTTTTGCGGGGGTTCGGAAGCCAAACATGTTTGGTTAATTTGTGGGGGAACGCGTCAAAGTGTATAATAAAGTTGTGAGCAAGTGTAAATGGCTTGTTCACTATATGTATGTCAAAACGCTATATTGCGTTTAATAATTGTCAGGTATAATTGTCAGGTATCGTATATGTCAATGTAGTACACCAATAGGATTATTATTAATTTATTTTATTTTGTTTTATTACAGATGCCGCAGTCTACTGGTTTGCTTGGTGATTGAAGGGTCTTCGAGAACGGCGGGGTCGACTGACAGCACCGGCGAGACAACGTGCATAGATAGGTAATGTGGAGGTAAGGCAAAATACGGTAAATTATTTTTGTCCTGAATTTTACTAAAAGTGGTGTCACCCTATTCCTAGGAGTGAGACGATTCGTTTGATACCTCACACGTAAGTATGGAGTGTATACTTGTCGAGTTATTAACAATAACTGTTTACAAAGAATGGAAATCCACCTTAGCGATTGGAACCAGGGTGGGTGGGGCGGCAATTTTTTTCGGTTTCTATGTGTCGCAGAGGGGCGAGCGATACGTCAAAAAACGCGGCTCGTCGCGGTCTACACGAAACACAAAAGAACCGTGTCGCTGTCAATACAAAAAATTTGGAAAAAGTCCAAAAAACTGTCAAAATTTTGGAAAATAGTCAATTTTTAATGAATTTTTTGGGAATTTCAAAAATCCAAAAATGCCAAAATATACGCTTTCGTTGGTAGTATTTATAATACTAACCAGCAGGTAGACGTCTGATATAAAATTTTTGAGAAATAGCCGAAAAACCAAAAAGTAAGCCGAACAGTCGAAAATATGCAAGAATTTACAAGTTTTCTGTGCGCCGCTTACACAGAATTACTGTATCCTTTATTTTCAACAGCAATAAACGGAATACGAAAACAATTTGTGTAATTTTTGATGTAAAATGCCGAAAATTCACAAGTTTTTTGAAAAATTTCAGGATTTTTGAAAATTCAGGGATCCAGATATTGTCAAAGTAATAGCCCTTAAATTCCCTTCAATTTGATGTACCACACTATATAAAAATCTATAGTAAAATCAACGAAATTTCGAAATATCGATCAGAAATTTTTGAATGCTGCGATTTACTAAGTAACCTCGGTACACGTGTTTAGTATGGGTAGGTGGTGGGGGGAATAGGTATTTCGGTTTCTATGTGTCGCAGAGGGGCGAGCGATACGTCAAAAAACGCGGCTCGTCGCGGTCTACACGAAACACAAAAGAACCGTGTCGCTGTCAATACAAAAAATTTGGAAAAAGTCCAAAAAACTGTCAAAATTTTGGAAAATAGTCAATTTTTAATGAATTTTTTGGGAATTTCAAAAATCCAAAAATGCCAAAATATACGCTTTCGTTGGTAGTATTTATAATACTAACCAGCAGGTAGACGTCTGATATAAAATTTTTGAGAAATAGCCGAAAAACCAAAAAGTAAGCCGAACAGTCGAAAATATGCAAGAATTTACAAGTTTTCTGTGCGCCGCTTACACAGAATTACTGTATCCTTTATTTTCAACAGCAATAAACGGAATACGAAAACAATTTGTGTAATTTTTGATGTAAAATGCCGAAAATTCACAAGTTTTTTGAAAAATTTCAGGATTTTTGAAAATTCAGGGATCCAGATATTGTCAAAGTAATAGCCCTTAAATTCCCTTCAATTTGATGTACCACACTATATAAAAATCTATAGTAAAATCAACGAAATTTCGAAATATCGATCAGAAATTTTTGAATGCTGCGATTTACTAAGTAACCTCGGTACACGTGTTTAGTATGGGTAGGTGGTGGGGGGAATAGGTATTTCGGTTTCTATGTGTCGCAGAGGGGCGAGCGATACGTCAAAAAACGCGGCTCGTCGCGGTCTACACGAAACACAAAAGAACCGTGTCGCTGTCAATACAAAAAATTTGGAAAAAGTCCAAAAAACTGTCAAAATTTTGGAAAATAGTCAATTTTTAATGAATTTTTTGGGAATTTCAAAAATCCAAAAATGCCAAAATATACGCTTTCGTTGGTAGTATTTATAATACTAACCAGCAGGTAGACGTCTGATATAAAATTTTTGAGAAATAGCCGAAAAACCAAAAAGTAAGCCGAACAGTCGAAAATATGCAAGAATTTACAAGTTTTCTGTGCGCCGCTTACACAGAATTACTGTATCCTTTATTTTCAACAGCAATAAACGGAATACGAAAACAATTTGTGTAATTTTTGATGTAAAATGCCGAAAATTCACAAGTTTTTTGAAAAATTTCAGGATTTTTGAAAATTCAGGGATCCAGATATTGTCAAAGTAATAGCCCTTAAATTCCCTTCAATTTGATGTACCACACTATATAAAAATCTATAGTAAAATCAACGAAATTTCGAAATATCGATCAGAAATTTTTGAATGCTGCGATTTACTAAGTAACCTCGGTACACGTGTTTAGTATGGGTAGGTGGTGGGGGGAATAGGTATTTCGGTTTCTATGTGTCGCAGAGGGGCGAGCGATACGTCAAAAAACGCGGCTCGTCGCGGTCTACACGAAACACAAAAGAACCGTGTCGCTGTCAATACAAAAAATTTGGAAAAAGTCCAAAAAACTGTCAAAATTTTGGAAAATAGTCAATTTTTAATGAATTTTTTGGGAATTTCAAAAATCCAAAAATGCCAAAATATACGCTTTCGTTGGTAGTATTTATAATACTAACCAGCAGGTAGACGTCTGATATAAAATTTTTGAGAAATAGCCGAAAAACCAAAAAGTAAGCCGAACAGTCGAAAATATGCAAGAATTTACAAGTTTTCTGTGCGCCGCTTACACAGAATTACTGTATCCTTTATTTTCAACAGCAATAAACGGAATACGAAAACAATTTGTGTAATTTTTGATGTAAAATGCCGAAAATTCACAAGTTTTTTGAAAAATTTCAGGATTTTTGAAAATTCAGGGATCCAGATATTGTCAAAGTAATAGCCCTTAAATTCCCTTCAATTTGATGTACCACACTATATAAAAATCTATAGTAAAATCAACGAAATTTCGAAATATCGATCAGAAATTTTTGAATGCTGCGATTTACTAAGTAACCTCGGTACACGTGTTTAGTATGGGTAGGTGGTGGGGGGAATAGGTATTTCGGTTTCTATGTGTCGCAGAGGGGCGAGCGATACGTCAAAAAACGCGGCTCGTCGCGGTCTACACGAAACACAAAAGAACCGTGTCGCTGTCAATACAAAAAATTTGGAAAAAGTCCAAAAAACTGTCAAAATTTTGGAAAATAGTCAATTTTTAATGAATTTTTTGGGAATTTCAAAAATCCAAAAATGCCAAAATATACGCTTTCGTTGGTAGTATTTATAATACTAACCAGCAGGTAGACGTCTGATATAAAATTTTTGAGAAATAGCCGAAAAACCAAAAAGTAAGCCGAACAGTCGAAAATATGCAAGAATTTACAAGTTTTCTGTGCGCCGCTTACACAGAATTACTGTATCCTTTATTTTCAACAGCAATAAACGGAATACGAAAACAATTTGTGTAATTTTTGATGTAAAATGCCGAAAATTCACAAGTTTTTTGAAAAATTTCAGGATTTTTGAAAATTCAGGGATCCAGATATTGTCAAAGTAATAGCCCTTAAATTCCCTTCAATTTGATGTACCACACTATATAAAAATCTATAGTAAAATCAACGAAATTTCGAAATATCGATCAGAAATTTTTGAATGCTGCGATTTACTAAGTAACCTCGGTACACGTGTTTAGTATGGGTAGGTGGTGGGGGGAATAGGTATTTCGGTTTCTATGTGTCGCAGAGGGGCGAGCGATACGTCAAAAAACGCGGCTCGTCGCGGTCTACACGAAACACAAAAGAACCGTGTCGCTGTCAATACAAAAAATTTGGAAAAAGTCCAAAAAACTGTCAAAATTTTGGAAAATAGTCAATTTTTAATGAATTTTTTGGGAATTTCAAAAATCCAAAAATGCCAAAATATACGCTTTCGTTGGTAGTATTTATAATACTAACCAGCAGGTAGACGTCTGATATAAAATTTTTGAGAAATAGCCGAAAAACCAAAAAGTAAGCCGAACAGTCGAAAATATGCAAGAATTTACAAGTTTTCTGTGCGCCGCTTACACAGAATTACTGTATCCTTTATTTTCAACAGCAATAAACGGAATACGAAAACAATTTGTGTAATTTTTGATGTAAAATGCCGAAAATTCACAAGTTTTTTGAAAAATTTCAGGATTTTTGAAAATTCAGGGATCCAGATATTGTCAAAGTAATAGCCCTTAAATTCCCTTCAATTTGATGTACCACACTATATAAAAATCTATAGTAAAATCAACGAAATTTCGAAATATCGATCAGAAATTTTTGAATGCTGCGATTTACTAAGTAACCTCGGTACACGTGTTTAGTATGGGTAGGTGGTGGGGGGAATAGGTATTTCGGTTTCTATGTGTCGCAGAGGGGCGAGCGATACGTCAAAAAACGCGGCTCGTCGCGGTCTACACGAAACACAAAAGAACCGTGTCGCTGTCAATACAAAAAATTTGGAAAAAGTCCAAAAAACTGTCAAAATTTTGGAAAATAGTCAATTTTTAATGAATTTTTTGGGAATTTCAAAAATCCAAAAATGCCAAAATATACGCTTTCGTTGGTAGTATTTATAATACTAACCAGCAGGTAGACGTCTGATATAAAATTTTTGAGAAATAGCCGAAAAACCAAAAAGTAAGCCGAACAGTCGAAAATATGCAAGAATTTACAAGTTTTCTGTGCGCCGCTTACACAGAATTACTGTATCCTTTATTTTCAACAGCAATAAACGGAATACGAAAACAATTTGTGTAATTTTTGATGTAAAATGCCGAAAATTCACAAGTTTTTTGAAAAATTTCAGGATTTTTGAAAATTCAGGGATCCAGATATTGTCAAAGTAATAGCCCTTAAATTCCCTTCAATTTGATGTACCACACTATATAAAAATCTATAGTAAAATCAACGAAATTTCGAAATATCGATCAGAAATTTTTGAATGCTGCGATTTACTAAGTAACCTCGGTACACGTGTTTAGTATGGGTAGGTGGTGGGGGGAATAGGTATTTCGGTTTCTATGTGTCGCAGAGGGGCGAGCGATACGTCAAAAAACGCGGCTCGTCGCGGTCTACACGAAACACAAAAGAACCGTGTCGCTGTCAATACAAAAAATTTGGAAAAAGTCCAAAAAACTGTCAAAATTTTGGAAAATAGTCAATTTTTAATGAATTTTTTGGGAATTTCAAAAATCCAAAAATGCCAAAATATACGCTTTCGTTGGTAGTATTTATAATACTAACCAGCAGGTAGACGTCTGATATAAAATTTTTGAGAAATAGCCGAAAAACCAAAAAGTAAGCCGAACAGTCGAAAATATGCAAGAATTTACAAGTTTTCTGTGCGCCGCTTACACAGAATTACTGTATCCTTTATTTTCAACAGCAATAAACGGAATACGAAAACAATTTGTGTAATTTTTGATGTAAAATGCCGAAAATTCACAAGTTTTTTGAAAAATTTCAGGATTTTTGAAAATTCAGGGATCCAGATATTGTCAAAGTAATAGCCCTTAAATTCCCTTCAATTTGATGTACCACACTATATAAAAATCTATAGTAAAATCAACGAAATTTCGAAATATCGATCAGAAATTTTTGAATGCTGCGATTTACTAAGTAACCTCGGTACACGTGTTTAGTATGGGTAGGTGGTGGGGGGAATAGGTATTTCGGTTTCTATGTGTCGCAGAGGGGCGAGCGATACGTCAAAAAACGCGGCTCGTCGCGGTCTACACGAAACACAAAAGAACCGTGTCGCTGTCAATACAAAAAATTTGGAAAAAGTCCAAAAAACTGTCAAAATTTTGGAAAATAGTCAATTTTTAATGAATTTTTTGGGAATTTCAAAAATCCAAAAATGCCAAAATATACGCTTTCGTTGGTAGTATTTATAATACTAACCAGCAGGTAGACGTCTGATATAAAATTTTTGAGAAATAGCCGAAAAACCAAAAAGTAAGCCGAACAGTCGAAAATATGCAAGAATTTACAAGTTTTCTGTGCGCCGCTTACACAGAATTACTGTATCCTTTATTTTCAACAGCAATAAACGGAATACGAAAACAATTTGTGTAATTTTTGATGTAAAATGCCGAAAATTCACAAGTTTTTTGAAAAATTTCAGGATTTTTGAAAATTCAGGGATCCAGATATTGTCAAAGTAATAGCCCTTAAATTCCCTTCAATTTGATGTACCACACTATATAAAAATCTATAGTAAAATCAACGAAATTTCGAAATATCGATCAGAAATTTTTGAATGCTGCGATTTACTAAGTAACCTCGGTACACGTGTTTAGTATGGGTAGGTGGTGGGGGGAATAGGTATTTCGGTTTCTATGTGTCGCAGAGGGGCGAGCGATACGTCAAAAAACGCGGCTCGTCGCGGTCTACACGAAACACAAAAGAACCGTGTCGCTGTCAATACAAAAAATTTGGAAAAAGTCCAAAAAACTGTCAAAATTTTGGAAAATAGTCAATTTTTAATGAATTTTTTGGGAATTTCAAAAATCCAAAAATGCCAAAATATACGCTTTCGTTGGTAGTATTTATAATACTAACCAGCAGGTAGACGTCTGATATAAAATTTTTGAGAAATAGCCGAAAAACCAAAAAGTAAGCCGAACAGTCGAAAATATGCAAGAATTTACAAGTTTTCTGTGCGCCGCTTACACAGAATTACTGTATCCTTTATTTTCAACAGCAATAAACGGAATACGAAAACAATTTGTGTAATTTTTGATGTAAAATGCCGAAAATTCACAAGTTTTTTGAAAAATTTCAGGATTTTTGAAAATTCAGGGATCCAGATATTGTCAAAGTAATAGCCCTTAAATTCCCTTCAATTTGATGTACCACACTATATAAAAATCTATAGTAAAATCAACGAAATTTCGAAATATCGATCAGAAATTTTTGAATGCTGCGATTTACTAAGTAACCTCGGTACACGTGTTTAGTATGGGTAGGTGGTGGGGGGAATAGGTATTTCGGTTTCTATGTGTCGCAGAGGGGCGAGCGATACGTCAAAAAACGCGGCTCGTCGCGGTCTACACGAAACACAAAAGAACCGTGTCGCTGTCAATACAAAAAATTTGGAAAAAGTCCAAAAAACTGTCAAAATTTTGGAAAATAGTCAATTTTTAATGAATTTTTTGGGAATTTCAAAAATCCAAAAATGCCAAAATATACGCTTTCGTTGGTAGTATTTATAATACTAACCAGCAGGTAGACGTCTGATATAAAATTTTTGAGAAATAGCCGAAAAACCAAAAAGTAAGCCGAACAGTCGAAAATATGCAAGAATTTACAAGTTTTCTGTGCGCCGCTTACACAGAATTACTGTATCCTTTATTTTCAACAGCAATAAACGGAATACGAAAACAATTTGTGTAATTTTTGATGTAAAATGCCGAAAATTCACAAGTTTTTTGAAAAATTTCAGGATTTTTGAAAATTCAGGGATCCAGATATTGTCAAAGTAATAGCCCTTAAATTCCCTTCAATTTGATGTACCACACTATATAAAAATCTATAGTAAAATCAACGAAATTTCGAAATATCGATCAGGGTTAGGTTAGGTTAGGTTAGGTTAGGTTAGGTTAGGTTAGGTTAGGTTAGGTTAGGTTAGGTTAGGTTAGGTTAGGTTAGGTTAGGTTAGGTTAGGTTAGGTTAGGTTAGGTTAGGTTAGGTTAGGTTAGGTTAGGTTAGGTTAGGTTAGGTTAGGTTAGGTTAGGTTAGGTTAGGTTAGGTTAGGTTAGGTTAGGTTAGGTTAGGTTAGGTTAGGTTAGGTTAGGTTAGGTTAGGTTAGGTTAGGTTAGGTTAGGTTAGGTTAGGTTAGGTTAGGTTAGGTTAGGTTAGGTTAGGTTAGGTTAGGTTAGGTTAGGTTAGGTTAGGTTAGGTTAGGTTAGGTTAGGTTAGGTTAGGTTAGGTTAGGTTAGGTTAGGTTAGGTTAGGTTAGGTTAGGTTAGGTTAGGTTAGGTTAGGTTAGGTTAGGTTAGGTTAGGTTAGGTTAGGTTAGGTTAGGTTAGGTTAGGTTAGGTTAGGTTAGGTTAGGTTAGGTTAGGTTAGGTTAGGTTAGGTTAGGTTAGGTTAGGTTAGGTTAGGTTAGGTTAGGTTAGGTTAGGTTAGGTTAGGTTAGGTTAGGTTAGGTTAGGTTAGGTTAGGTTAGGTTAGGTTAGGTTAGGTTAGGTTAGGTTAGGTTAGGTTAGGTTAGGTTAGGTTAGGTTAGGTTAGGTTAGGTTAGGTTAGGTTAGGTTAGGTTAGGTTAGGTTAGGTTAGGTTAGGTTAGGTTAGGTTAGGTTAGGTTAGGTTAGGTTAGGTTAGGTTAGGTTAGGTTAGGTTAGGTTAGGTTAGGTTAGGTTAGGTTAGGTTAGGTTAGGTTAGGTTAGGTTAGGTTAGGTTAGGTTAGGTTAGGTTAGGTTAGGTTAGGTTAGGTTAGGTTAGGTTAGGTTAGGTTAGGTTAGGTTAGGTTAGGTTAGGTTAGGTTAGGTTAGGTTAGGTTAGGTTAGGTTAGGTTAGGTTAGGTTAGGTTAGGTTAGGTTAGGTTAGGTTAGGTTAGGTTAGGTTAGGTTAGGTTAGGTTAGGTTAGGTTAGGTTAGGTTAGGTTAGGTTAGGTTAGGTTAGGTTAGGTTAGGTTAGGTTAGGTTAGGTTAGGTTAGGTTAGGTTAGGTTAGGTTAGGTTAGGTTAGGTTAGGTTAGGTTAGGTTAGGTTAGGTTAGGTTAGGTTAGGTTAGGTTAGGTTAGGTTAGGTTAGGTTAGGTTAGGTTAGGTTAGGTTAGGTTAGGTTAGGTTAGGTTAGGTTAGGTTAGGTTAGGTTAGGTTAGGTTAGGTTAGGTTAGGTTAGGTTAGGTTAGGTTAGGTTAGGTTAGGTTAGGTTAGGTTAGGTTAGGTTAGGTTAGGTTAGGTTAGGTTAGGTTAGGTTAGGTTAGGTTAGGTTAGGTTAGGTTAGGTTAGGTTAGGTTAGGTTAGGTTAGGTTAGGTTAGGTTAGGTTAGGTTAGGTTAGGTTAGGTTAGTTAGGTTAGGTTAGGTTAGGTTAGGTTAGGTTAGGTTAGGTTAGGTTAGGTTAGGTTAGGTTAGGTTAGGTTAGGTTAGGTTAGGTTAGGTTAGGTTAGGTTAGGTTAGGTTAGGTTAGGTTAGGTTAGGTTAGGTTAGGTTAGGTTAGGTTAGGTTAGGTTAGGTTAGGTTAGGTTAGGTTAGGTTAGGTTAGGTTAGGTTAGGTTAGGTTAGGTTAGGTTAGGTTAGGTTAGGTTAGGTTAGGTTAGGTTAGGTTAGGTTAGGTTAGGTTAGGTTAGGTTAGGTTAGGTTAGGTTAGGTTAGGTTAGGTTAGGTTAGGTTAGGTTAGGTTAGGTTAGGTTAGGTTAGGTTAGGTTAGGTTAGTTAGGTTAGGTTAGGTTAGGTTAGGTTAGGTTAGGTTAGGTTAGGTTAGGTTAGGTTAGGTTAGGTTAGGTTAGGTTAGTTAGGTAGGGAGGTTTGGTTAGGTAAGGTTAGTAGGTGGTATAGGTGAGGTGTGTTATGTTAGGTTAGGTTAGGTTAGGTAGAGTGGGTGTTAGGTAGGTTAGTTAGGTTAGGTGGAGGTTAGGTTAGGTTAGTTAGTAGGTGGTGTAGGTTAGTTAGGTTAGGTAGTTAGTTAGGTTAGGTTAGGTGGTAGTAGGTTAGTTATTAGGTTAGGTGGTTAGTTCGTTAGGTTAGGGTAGGTTAGGTTAGGTTAGGTTAGGTTAGGTTAGTTAGGT
>JAYMYI010000046.1:0-37287 GCA_036417725.1 Clanis bilineata
TTAATAATCCGCAGCGGTATTCGCCAAGTAATCTCTCCTGCCAATGTTCGACGCTTGTTTGTTCTGCACAGCTTCCAGTTTGGGACATTCTGTTGACAAAAATCAATTTCATTATAATATTCACATTAAAAGCGGTAGCTTAGTGGGGAATGGTACGGACCGCCGAGACAAGTGTCGGAGGTTCGAGATCAACCACAAAATGGAGCATACACCGACGACTTTTCTGTTAAGTGTATTTTCTTTGTGAAATATCGCTTGCTATAGCGGTGAAGGAAAACATCGTGAGGAAAGCTGCATACCCGAGAATTTCTTTATCGGAATTTGGAAGGTTTGTGAAGTCTACGAACCCGCATCAGTCCAGCGTGGTAGACTAAGGCCTAACCCCTCTCATTAGTAGAGGAGGCCCGTGACCAGCAGTGGGACAGTAATATTACATTAAATAGTAAGTCGCCTCGTTGGTCAAGTGGTAGCATATATGGGCTGTGGACCGGGAGGTCACGGGTTCGATTCCCAGGTCAGGTAAAGCGAATTTTCTAATTTATTTTGCCCGGAATTGGATCCCTCAGAGGGGGTTGAAGTCAGGCAGTTGGTTAGTCTTAAAAACTTAGCCAAAATCATTTCTGCAACATGCTTGAAAATGTGTGTTGCGTCGGCCCCCTATTTAAGTTGGGATAAGTGCGGGTGGAAAGAAAGAAAAAGATCCACATTAATAAGTAGCGATAGCTTGGTTATGAGCAGTGCGGATTGCCGAGACGAGTGTCGGAGGTTCGAGACCACGTCGTGTGTCTGTGTGTGTGTGTGTGCGTGTCTGTGTGTATATCTGTGTGTGTACGTACCCGTGATCCGATGTCCGAGTCCCCCGCAGTAGGCGCAGCCGTGTCCCGCGGGCTCGGGCACCGCGGCCGCGCCGATCATGTCCAGCAGGAACCCGGGCACCTGCGTCACGAGTCACAACCACATCAGTTACATCCACTGTAATGGACAAGGTTCGGCAACACCCGGGACACTTAATATTATAATAGGACACTTTTGTCCACAGATTCCTCCATAAAGACATCATCTGTCCTGTCAATCCTATCATAATTCAGTCATATCTTCTGTCAGAAGATGTGACAAGTCTCTGAGAACACTTTCGACCACAGCTTACTCCATGATGAAAACACCAGTAGAGTAACTTTTGACAGTCGATTCGGTTTCAACTAATTCGTAAACAATTCTATGGTAATCGTCATTCATACCTTAAATCCCGCTTCTGTCAACAGATGTGCCAAGTCTCTGAGGACAATTTCGTCCACAGATTCTTCAATCACCAGCTCTGTCGATCCTACGATAATTCAGTCATACCTTCTGTCAGCAGATGTACTAAATCCCTGAAGACACTTTCGTCCACAGATTCCTCAAACACCATTCCTGCTGACCCTACGATGATGCATACCTTCTGTCCCGCCTCTGTCAGCAGATGTGCCAGGTCCCTGAGTACGCTTTCGTCCACAGCCCGTCCCAGGAGCGTGGTGGCGACGCCCCCGCCGCCAGCTCGACCAGTCCTCCCTATCCTGTGGACATAGTTCTCTATGTCTTCAGGCATGTCGTAGTTTATCACGTGCTGGATGTTGGCAAAGTCCAGACCTGAAGACAAAAATAAAAACTTAACTGACCGACTTCAAAATCCGATCGTTACCAAATTGATACGGGACCACCCTTGAAATAAGCTCTATCGAATGCAAAAAGTGAGCGGTAGAGCCACGCTGTATAGACAGTAATGTCTACAGCGCGAATAGGTCGGCTCGACCAGTTAGATACCACTGTCTCGCAGAAAACCGACGTAAAGTGGCAGCTTGCTGTCGCGTCTCGTTCGGTGAGTGAGATTTCCGGTGGCCCATTCCCCCCCCCCCCCCTCGATTACCCAATCCCTTTCCTCTCCCCTTCCATTTCCTCCTTTTAAGTTGGCAACGCACCCATGATTCTTTTTGTGTCTTGGGTGTCTATGGGCGGTGGAGATCACTTACCATCAGGTGACCCATCTGCTCGTTTGCCAATCTTTGCTATAAAAAAAAGAAAGAATTTTGAAAATCGGTCCACATTTGACGGAGATATCGCGTGACATACATAAAAAAAATGCAGATGAATTGAAAACCTTTCTCTTTTTGGAAGTCAATCGAAAAATTGTTCTCAAACTTCAGTAACGCCATCTACCACTTATTACAATGTGAGGACGTTTTTTACATCTCAGAGACTGGCAATCTAGCAGATGGATCACCTGATGGTAAGTGATCTCCACCGCCCATAGACACCCAAGACACAAAAAGAATCATGGGAGCATTGCCAACCTAAAGAACGGTAATGGGAATTGGGAAAAGAAGGGGGAATTTGGCCAACGAAATACTCACCACTCACTTTACGACGGTTTTCTGTGAGACAGTGGTATTAAATAGAAAAAAAATACATCCAACAGTCACAAACCTAGTCCTGCCCCCCCACTAGGTATAACCTGTATCGTGGGTGTCAGAGGCTATGAGAGACGCGCGCTCTCACAACACACACACAAGAAACTAATATCTGTGTCACACAAACATTTGTCTCAATGCGGGGATCGAACCCGCGGCCTCTCGCTTCACAGCCGGCTACTCGCCCGACAAGCCACGGAAGCTGTCTGTCTGTATTTCCAGTCGAGCCGGTCCATTAGTGCTGTAGACGTTACTGTCTACAGCGTGGCTCTATAACCCAACTCACCTTTGCTAGCAACGTCTGTAGCCACCAGGACATCCTTCTCCCCCTTCCTGAACGCCTCCACTGCTCTGGACCGCTCCTCCTGATCCTTACCACCATGTATCGCCACAGCTTCAACACCTGGAACAAAGTTATGATTATTAAAGTTATACTATATTGTGCTACAGCAGCGATAGCTCAGTTGGGAATGGTATGGACTGCTGAGAAAAGTGTCGGAGGTTCGAGACCAACCACAAAATGGAGCATACACCGACGACTTTCCTATGTTAAGTGTATTTTCATTGTCAAATATCGCTTGCTATAACGGTGAAGGAAAACATCGTGAAGAAACCTGTATACCTGAGAATTTCTTCACAGTATTTCGAAGGTATGTGAAGTGTACCAACCCGCATTAGTCCAGCGTGGTAGACTAAGGCCTAACCCCTCTCATTAGTAGAGGAGGCCCGTGCCCAGCAGTGGGACAGTAATATACAGGGCTAATATTATTATTATTATTTATATTGTGCAAAATTTAATAAGATTTTGGTCACGACATATTTATTAGAACGTAAAACAACGGAATAAAACAATACAATAAACTACATAATTCAAAAACAGATCCCGAGAGGAAATAGAATGCAGTCTAGCGGATTCTAAACACAACATTGGTGCGTTTACAGATACACCTTGGAATATTTAATCAATGTATATGGAGATACCTATAAATTTATTCATTTAACAATGATAAGTCGGTTTATGAACTTTTACGGACGGACAGACTGACGCACTGACGCACTGACGGAAGGACTGACTGACGGACGGGCTGACGGCCTCACGTACTGAAACGTTATGTTTATACAACACAAGCAGGCCAACTATGAGTTTTTTTACATTACTCGCTAGCTACACCCTCTCAATAGTAAAGGAGGCCCGTGCCCAGCAGCGGGACAGTAATTTTCACATTCTAGTTGAAGTTATACTTCTTTAGGCGCGTTATGAAAAAATGTTGAGAGTGAAATTTTCACATCTGTGACGAAAAAAATTAACAGTATGAAGTTGTCTACAGTATGAAGTTGTCTGCTTAACCGCGTACACGTACACGCACCCATTTGACTTAGATTGCAATTTAATATTGTTTAAATTCTTTGATAATATTAAATATATAATAATAATTAATTAAAATACTTTACTTGTGACTAATGTAAGGATTGGACGTTCTGCGAATTGGATGTTTTGCGAATTGGATATTTTACGAATTGGACATTTTGCGAATTGGACATTTTGCGAATTGGACTTTTGCGAATTGGACATTTTGCGTTTTGGACATTTTGAGAATTGGACATTTAGCGAATTGAACATTGTGCAAATTGGACATTTCGCGAATCGGATATTTCGCGAATTGGACATTTTGAGATTTGGACATTTTGGGAATTGGACATTTTGAGAATTGGACATTTCGCGAAACGGACATTTCGCGTATTAGACATTGTGCGAATTGGACATTGTGCGAATTGGACATTTCGCGAATTGGACATTTTGAGGATTGGACATTTCGCGAATTGGACATTTTGAGAATTGGACATTTTGAGATTTGGACATTTTGGGAATTGGACATTTTGCGAAACGGACATTTCGCGAATTGGACATTTTGAGAATTGGACATTTTGAGAATTGGACATTTTGAGATTTGGACATTTTGGGAATTGGACATTTCGCGAATTGGACATTATGAGAATTGGAAATTTTGAGAATTGGACATTGTGCGAATTGGACATTTTGAGAATTGGACCATGTGGGAATTGGACATTCTGCGCCTAAACGAACAAAACATGCATCTTATACCATGGGCCATTGTTCTACGAGCAGGTGACAGCTAAAATGGTTGTTTTGCGTATGTTTTTATTTGTTGATTATCCTTTTCCAATTCTTCTATTATTTTATTGTAATTAATTATTTGCATGCAATTAAAAACTATTTTTTAATGATGCCAAAGAAGTATAACTTCTCACGCGCGTACATTAGTACACGCACCCATTTTTTATCATTTATTGGAGACGACATAAACAGTTATACAGCGGCCTGCGCAGAAAAATTTCTGACAACCGTAAATGTATTCGAACTCGATGCGCGTCTATGAAATTTGTATGAAATATTAACCAAACGTCATCAGTGCGCAGCGAACTCGAATACATTTACATTTACATTTACATTAGTTTTTCGTGCTCGGGCTACTGTTTATATCTTATACAGATAAGGCTCAATTGCACCACTATTATTAACCTAGAGTTAGTCCTAACCGCAAGTTAAGTTACATGGCATTCATACATTTTCTGACAATTTAGCTTGCGGTTAGGACTAACTCTAGGTTAATAATAGTGGTGCAATTGAGCCTTAACAGAATAGGAACTGACTTTATTAATCTAAGATAGGAACAATAGAAAATAAAAATGCGTAACCAACACTAATATCCACAAATACTTTTTTGCCTGTACCTACCCCTTCAGGGATATAGGCGTGAGTCTATGTATGTATGTTTATAATTTGGGGCCAGATTTGATCAATTTGAAGTCAGTTCGTTAATCTTTTAAACATAACATAACATAAGCTCACGCCTGTATCCCCGAAGGGGTAGGCAGAAGCGGACTAGTGAACTAGAACACCCTCATTTCGCCGAGCTTAGTTCCGTCCCAGATGTGATAGGGGGCGAGCCTATCGCCATATCGGGCACAAATTCCAGACTCCGGGCTGATGTGGAAAAATCCAATATCACTTTGCCCGACCCGGGGATCGAACCCGAGACCTCAGAGCCGTAGTCGTACCGAAATACCACCACGCCACAGAGAGCAGTTAATTTTTTAAACTTGTGATATCCTGTTTCATAAAGTTGGTATCACTAATCATGGGTGTATATCGACGGCCCCTACGTAAAAAGGGACATGTCAAAATGTCATATTTTTTATTGCATATATGGCTTTAGATTATCCATACGCTCATAACTATATAGATATATTTTTTTATTATTTTATATTCTAAAAATTCTAATTTAAATATTAATAGAATAAGATAACAAGTATGATAATTCTTAAACTTATAAATGAACTTCATTTCGTTCTCTTGAAAACCTCAGTTTTTGACATGTCGCTTTGTACGTAGGGACCGTCGATATGGGCGGTGATCACTTACCATCAAGCACATATTTGCTTGTTTGTCAGTATTTAATATATAAAATTCTCGTGTCACAGTTTTCGTTGCCATACTCCTCCGAAACGGCTTGACCGATTTTGATGATATTTTTTGTGCTTATCCGGTATCTATGAGAATCGGCCAACATCTATTTTTCATCCCCCTAAATGTTAGGGGTAGTCCACCCCTAATTTTTTTTTTTATTTTTTAGACAAAATTTTTAATTTCTATTTTTTTATGATACAACATACAAAAATACATACAATCCTCAATTTTCATCCTTCTACGATCAACCCTTATTTTTTAATAGCCATTTTAGTAATTTAATCATACGCTGACGAAGTTGCGCGGGTCAGCTAGTTTGATATAAAAACAACTAGAATCTAAATCTTTCTAGAACTTTCTCACCTTTAAGCAGCAGGTACTCATGTATAGCATCGACATCCTGCTTCCTCTCAGCGAATACCAGCGCTGGTGGTGGTGTTTTCTGGAGACAGTGCAGCAGATGCACCGTGCGAGCCTCGGCCTGGACCGCCTCCAACTCCTGGCGCACGTTGAGGGACGCCGCACCAGCTCGACCCACGTTCACCGTCACAGGCTTCACCAGGGCTGATCTGTGGATAATTGGGCCCTTGACTAATTTTTTAAAATTAATTTTATGTGAAATTTACGTCGTTTAAAACATAAAACAGAAAGAAATGTTGAAATATTCTCAAAAATAAAAAAGTTATAAGCCTTTGAAGTTTGGTGTAACCGTCAAACTGCGGGAAAGAGAAGTATCAGTGTAATCACGTCACGCCATAACGGTACGTGCGTCGGAAAGGGATAGCAAGATATCTACAATATTCCCCCACTAAACTGTTTTTAACCCGTCGGAGACGTCACATATGTATGTTACACAAGCTTATGGGCCACCGGAGGCCGAGCCGCCCGTGACTATCTACAAGTAAGGTCCAATATTTCTATAGTAGAAATAATACCAAAAAAATACATATAGAATATATTTCACAATACCTTTTCACACAAAGTATGTACACTTAAACTCTAAGGGCGAATTGCAACGCTATTACTAATCTACAGTTAAACCTAAACTCGACTTATCCTACAGCGCACTCCATCTTAATCAAGATTTGAGATGAATAGAGATTTATCGCGGGTCGCAAGTGGCCCTTAAAAGCTGATTTAGCTCTACAAATGGGTACTTGACTGTTTTTTTATTATTATTAATTTTATATAAAATGTACGTCTAAAATATAAAACAGAGAGAAATATTGAAATATTCTCAAAAGATACAAAGATATAAGCCTTTGTAGTTTGGTGTAACCTTCAAACTGCTGGAAAGAGAAGTATCAGTACAATCACGTCACGCCATAACGGTCAAGATATCTCCTCTCCAGAGTTTAAAATATGTATTACTGCCTCATTTTTCAACCAATTTCGATGCAGTTTTTACAGAAGAGTTTCTTTTTCGTTATATTTGCTACTAGCTTTTGCCCGCTGCTCCGCACGCTTATTTTGTAGGGCCATCGGAAAAAACTTTTGATTTGTCGATCCGCCCTGTCGCTTGAGTTTAAATATGGTCGACCCAGATATCGATTTAAAGTAAATCGGCCCAAAGCAAAGAAAAACGAAATGGCAGCCACTTTTGACAGGTCTGACAGCGGTTCTGTAGTTCGGAACTACGGGGCGACCCAGATATCGATTTTGAAGTCAATCGGCCCAGAAACATCGAAAATCAAAATGGCGGCCACTTTTGACAGGTTTGACAGCGGATCTGTCGTTCGGAACCAAGGGGCGACTCAGATATCGATTTTGAAGTCAATCGGCCCAAAAACAAAGAAAAACAAAATGGCGGTCACTTTTGACAGGTCTGACAGCGGTTCTGTCGTTCGGAACCAAGGGGCGACTCAGATATCGATTTTGAAGTCAATCGGCCCAGAAACATAGAAAATCAAAATAGCGGCCACTTTTGACAGGTTTGACAGCGGATCTGTCGTTCGGAACCACGGGGCGACCCGGATATCGATTTTGAAGTCAATCGGCCCAGAAACATGGAAAAACAAAATAGTGGCCACTTTTGACAGGTCTGACAGCGGTTCTGTCGTTCGGAACCAAGGGGCGACCCAGATATCGATTTTGAAGTCAATCGGTCCAGAAACAAAGAAAATCAAAATGGCGGCCACTTTTGACAGGTCTGGCAGCGGTTCTGTAGTTCGGAACTACGGGGCGACCCAGATATCGATTTTGAAGTCAATCGGCCCAGAAACAAAGAAAATCAAAATGGCGGCCACTTTTGACAGGTTTGACAGCGGATCTGTCGTTCGGAACCACGGGGCGACCCGGATATCGATTTTGAAGTCAATCGGCCCAGAAATATAGAAAAACAAAATAGTGGCCACTTTTGACAGGTCTGACAGCGTTTCTGTCGTTCGGAACCGAGGGGCGACCCAGATATCGATTTTGAAGTCAATCGGCCCAGAAACATAGAAAAACAAAATAGTGGCCACTTTTGACAGGTCTGACAGCGGTTCTGTCGTTCGGAACCAAGGGGCGACTCAGATATCGATTTTGAAGTCAATCGGCCCAAAAACAAAGAAAAACAAAATGGCGGTCACTTTTGACAGGTCTGACAGCGGTTCTGTCGTTCGGAACCAAGGGGCGACTCAGATATCGACTTTGAAGTCAATCGGCCCAGAAACATAGAAAATCAAAATAGCGGCCACTTTTGACAGGTCTGACAGCAGTTCTGTCGTTTGGAACCACTGGGCGACCCAGATATCGATTTTGAAGTCAATCGGCCCAAAAACAAAGAAAAACAAAATGGCGGCCACTTTTGACAGGTCTGACAGCGGTTCTGTCATTCGGAACCACGGGGCGACCCAGATATCGATTTTGAAGTCAATCGGCCCAAAAACAAAGAAAGACAAAATGGCGGCCACTTTTGACAGGTTGACAGCGGTTCTGTCATTCGGAACCACGGGGCGACTCAGATATCGATTTTGAAGTCAATCGGCCCAGAAACAAAGAAACAAATTTTCAACCCCTATTTCATCCCTTTGTAGGATAAAAATATATCGCACCCCATTTCTGTCCTTAGGGCTAAAACTATCCTCATACCAACTTTCTTAAAAATCCGTTCAGCGGTTTCTGGATTCCCATAAAAACTTTCACCCCCTATTTCATCTAATTAGGGGTTGATTTAAAAAAAAGTAGCCCATTTGTGTCTTTAAACTCAAAGACATGCACTATCCCATACCAAATTTCGTAAAAATCCATTAAGTGCGCCTAAAATTCCTATACAAACGTTCATCCCCTATTTCATCCCATTAGGGGTTGATTTAAAAAAGTGGGTTGATTTAAAAGAGTTACTGTCGCTTTTATTATTTAGTAAGGATTACATATAACTATGTGTATAAAATCAATCATAGTCAAATACCCAATTGTATATGTTACAATATATAGTAATTTAATAATCCGCAGCGGTATTCGCCAAGTAATCTCTCCTGCCAATGTTCGACGCTTGTTTGTTCTGCACAGCTTCCAGTTTGGGACATTCTGTTGACAAAAATCAATTTCATTATAATATTCACATTAAAAGCGGTAGCTTAGTGGGGAATGGTACGGACCGCCGAGACAAGTGTCGGAGGTTCGAGATCAACCACAAAATGGAGCATACACCGACGACTTTTCTGTTAAGTGTATTTTCTTTGTGAAATATCGCTTGCTATAGCGGTGAAGGAAAACATCGTGAGGAAAGCTGCATACCCGAGAATTTCTTTATCGGAATTTGGAAGGTTTGTGAAGTCTACGAACCCGCATCAGTCCAGCGTGGTAGACTAAGGCCTAACCCCTCTCATTAGTAGAGGAGGCCCGTGACCAGCAGTGGGACAGTAATATTACATTAAATAGTAAGTCGCCTCGTTGGTCAAGTGGTAGCATATATGGGCTGTGGACCGGGAGGTCACGGGTTCGATTCCCAGGTCAGGTAAAGCGAATTTTCTAATTTATTTTGCCCGGAATTGGATCCCTCAGAGGGGGTTGAAGTCAGGCAGTTGGTTAGTCTTAAAAACTTAGCCAAAATCATTTCTGCAACATGCTTGAAAATGTGTGTTGCGTCGGCCCCCTATTTAAGTTGGGATAAGTGCGGGTGGAAAGAAAGAAAAAGATCCACATTAATAAGTAGCGATAGCTTGGTTATGAGCAGTGCGGATTGCCGAGACGAGTGTCGGAGGTTCGAGACCACGTCGTGTGTCTGTGTGTGTGTGTGTGCGTGTCTGTGTGTATATCTGTGTGTGTACGTACCCGTGATCCGATGTCCGAGTCCCCCGCAGTAGGCGCAGCCGTGTCCCGCGGGCTCGGGCACCGCGGCCGCGCCGATCATGTCCAGCAGGAACCCGGGCACCTGCGTCACGAGTCACAACCACATCAGTTACATCCACTGTAATGGACAAGGTTCGGCAACACCCGGGACACTTAATATTATAATAGGACACTTTTGTCCACAGATTCCTCCATAAAGACATCATCTGTCCTGTCAATCCTATCATAATTCAGTCATATCTTCTGTCAGAAGATGTGACAAGTCTCTGAGAACACTTTCGACCACAGCTTACTCCATGATGAAAACACCAGTAGAGTAACTTTTGACAGTCGATTCGGTTTCAACTAATTCGTAAACAATTCTATGGTAATCGTCATTCATACCTTAAATCCCGCTTCTGTCAACAGATGTGCCAAGTCTCTGAGGACAATTTCGTCCACAGATTCTTCAATCACCAGCTCTGTCGATCCTACGATAATTCAGTCATACCTTCTGTCAGCAGATGTACTAAATCCCTGAAGACACTTTCGTCCACAGATTCCTCAAACACCATTCCTGCTGACCCTACGATGATGCATACCTTCTGTCCCGCCTCTGTCAGCAGATGTGCCAGGTCCCTGAGTACGCTTTCGTCCACAGCCCGTCCCAGGAGCGTGGTGGCGACGCCCCCGCCGCCAGCTCGACCAGTCCTCCCTATCCTGTGGACATAGTTCTCTATGTCTTCAGGCATGTCGTAGTTTATCACGTGCTGGATGTTGGCAAAGTCCAGACCTGAAGACAAAAATAAAAACTTAACTGACCGACTTCAAAATCCGATCGTTACCAAATTGATACGGGACCACCCTTGAAATAAGCTCTATCGAATGCAAAAAGTGAGCGGTAGAGCCACGCTGTATAGACAGTAATGTCTACAGCGCGAATAGGTCGGCTCGACCAGTTAGATACCACTGTCTCGCAGAAAACCGACGTAAAGTGGCAGCTTGCTGTCGCGTCTCGTTCGGTGAGTGAGATTTCCGGTGGCCCATTCCCCCCCCCCCCCTCGATTACCCAATCCCTTTCCTCTCCCCTTCCATTTCCTCCTTTTAAGTTGGCAACGCACCCATGATTCTTTTTGTGTCTTGGGTGTCTATGGGCGGTGGAGATCACTTACCATCAGGTGACCCATCTGCTCGTTTGCCAATCTTTGCTATAAAAAAAAGAAAGAATTTTGAAAATCGGTCCACATTTGACGGAGATATCGCGTGACATACATAAAAAAAATGCAGATGAATTGAAAACCTTTCTCTTTTTGGAAGTCAATCGAAAAATTGTTCTCAAACTTCAGTAACGCCATCTACCACTTATTACAATGTGAGGACGTTTTTTACATCTCAGAGACTGGCAATCTAGCAGATGGATCACCTGATGGTAAGTGATCTCCACCGCCCATAGACACCCAAGACACAAAAAGAATCATGGGAGCATTGCCAACCTAAAGAACGGTAATGGGAATTGGGAAAAGAAGGGGGAATTTGGCCAACGAAATACTCACCACTCACTTTACGACGGTTTTCTGTGAGACAGTGGTATTAAATAGAAAAAAAATACATCCAACAGTCACAAACCTAGTCCTGCCCCCCCACTAGGTATAACCTGTATCGTGGGTGTCAGAGGCTATGAGAGACGCGCGCTCTCACAACACACACACAAGAAACTAATATCTGTGTCACACAAACATTTGTCTCAATGCGGGGATCGAACCCGCGGCCTCTCGCTTCACAGCCGGCTACTCGCCCGACAAGCCACGGAAGCTGTCTGTCTGTATTTCCAGTCGAGCCGGTCCATTAGTGCTGTAGACGTTACTGTCTACAGCGTGGCTCTATAACCCAACTCACCTTTGCTAGCAACGTCTGTAGCCACCAGGACATCCTTCTCCCCCTTCCTGAACGCCTCCACTGCTCTGGACCGCTCCTCCTGATCCTTACCACCATGTATCGCCACAGCTTCAACACCTGGAACAAAGTTATGATTATTAAAGTTATACTATATTGTGCTACAGCAGCGATAGCTCAGTTGGGAATGGTATGGACTGCTGAGAAAAGTGTCGGAGGTTCGAGACCAACCACAAAATGGAGCATACACCGACGACTTTCCTATGTTAAGTGTATTTTCATTGTCAAATATCGCTTGCTATAACGGTGAAGGAAAACATCGTGAAGAAACCTGTATACCTGAGAATTTCTTCACAGTATTTCGAAGGTATGTGAAGTGTACCAACCCGCATTAGTCCAGCGTGGTAGACTAAGGCCTAACCCCTCTCATTAGTAGAGGAGGCCCGTGCCCAGCAGTGGGACAGTAATATACAGGGCTAATATTATTATTATTATTTATATTGTGCAAAATTTAATAAGATTTTGGTCACGACATATTTATTAGAACGTAAAACAACGGAATAAAACAATACAATAAACTACATAATTCAAAAACAGATCCCGAGAGGAAATAGAATGCAGTCTAGCGGATTCTAAACACAACATTGGTGCGTTTACAGATACACCTTGGAATATTTAATCAATGTATATGGAGATACCTATAAATTTATTCATTTAACAATGATAAGTCGGTTTATGAACTTTTACGGACGGACAGACTGACGCACTGACGCACTGACGGAAGGACTGACTGACGGACGGGCTGACGGCCTCACGTACTGAAACGTTATGTTTATACAACACAAGCAGGCCAACTATGAGTTTTTTTACATTACTCGCTAGCTACACCCTCTCAATAGTAAAGGAGGCCCGTGCCCAGCAGCGGGACAGTAATTTTCACATTCTAGTTGAAGTTATACTTCTTTAGGCGCGTTATGAAAAAATGTTGAGAGTGAAATTTTCACATCTGTGACGAAAAAAATTAACAGTATGAAGTTGTCTACAGTATGAAGTTGTCTGCTTAACCGCGTACACGTACACGCACCCATTTGACTTAGATTGCAATTTAATATTGTTTAAATTCTTTGATAATATTAAATATATAATAATAATTAATTAAAATACTTTACTTGTGACTAATGTAAGGATTGGACGTTCTGCGAATTGGATGTTTTGCGAATTGGATATTTTACGAATTGGACATTTTGCGAATTGGACATTTTGCGAATTGGACTTTTGCGAATTGGACATTTTGCGTTTTGGACATTTTGAGAATTGGACATTTAGCGAATTGAACATTGTGCAAATTGGACATTTCGCGAATCGGATATTTCGCGAATTGGACATTTTGAGATTTGGACATTTTGGGAATTGGACATTTTGAGAATTGGACATTTCGCGAAACGGACATTTCGCGTATTAGACATTGTGCGAATTGGACATTGTGCGAATTGGACATTTCGCGAATTGGACATTTTGAGGATTGGACATTTCGCGAATTGGACATTTTGAGAATTGGACATTTTGAGATTTGGACATTTTGGGAATTGGACATTTTGCGAAACGGACATTTCGCGAATTGGACATTTTGAGAATTGGACATTTTGAGAATTGGACATTTTGAGATTTGGACATTTTGGGAATTGGACATTTCGCGAATTGGACATTATGAGAATTGGAAATTTTGAGAATTGGACATTGTGCGAATTGGACATTTTGAGAATTGGACCATGTGGGAATTGGACATTCTGCGCCTAAACGAACAAAACATGCATCTTATACCATGGGCCATTGTTCTACGAGCAGGTGACAGCTAAAATGGTTGTTTTGCGTATGTTTTTATTTGTTGATTATCCTTTTCCAATTCTTCTATTATTTTATTGTAATTAATTATTTGCATGCAATTAAAAACTATTTTTTAATGATGCCAAAGAAGTATAACTTCTCACGCGCGTACATTAGTACACGCACCCATTTTTTATCATTTATTGGAGACGACATAAACAGTTATACAGCGGCCTGCGCAGAAAAATTTCTGACAACCGTAAATGTATTCGAACTCGATGCGCGTCTATGAAATTTGTATGAAATATTAACCAAACGTCATCAGTGCGCAGCGAACTCGAATACATTTACATTTACATTTACATTAGTTTTTCGTGCTCGGGCTACTGTTTATATCTTATACAGATAAGGCTCAATTGCACCACTATTATTAACCTAGAGTTAGTCCTAACCGCAAGTTAAGTTACATGGCATTCATACATTTTCTGACAATTTAGCTTGCGGTTAGGACTAACTCTAGGTTAATAATAGTGGTGCAATTGAGCCTTAACAGAATAGGAACTGACTTTATTAATCTAAGATAGGAACAATAGAAAATAAAAATGCGTAACCAACACTAATATCCACAAATACTTTTTTGCCTGTACCTACCCCTTCAGGGATATAGGCGTGAGTCTATGTATGTATGTTTATAATTTGGGGCCAGATTTGATCAATTTGAAGTCAGTTCGTTAATCTTTTAAACATAACATAACATAAGCTCACGCCTGTATCCCCGAAGGGGTAGGCAGAAGCGGACTAGTGAACTAGAACACCCTCATTTCGCCGAGCTTAGTTCCGTCCCAGATGTGATAGGGGGCGAGCCTATCGCCATATCGGGCACAAATTCCAGACTCCGGGCTGATGTGGAAAAATCCAATATCACTTTGCCCGACCCGGGGATCGAACCCGAGACCTCAGAGCCGTAGTCGTACCGAAATACCACCACGCCACAGAGAGCAGTTAATTTTTTAAACTTGTGATATCCTGTTTCATAAAGTTGGTATCACTAATCATGGGTGTATATCGACGGCCCCTACGTAAAAAGGGACATGTCAAAATGTCATATTTTTTATTGCATATATGGCTTTAGATTATCCATACGCTCATAACTATATAGATATATTTTTTTATTATTTTATATTCTAAAAATTCTAATTTAAATATTAATAGAATAAGATAACAAGTATGATAATTCTTAAACTTATAAATGAACTTCATTTCGTTCTCTTGAAAACCTCAGTTTTTGACATGTCGCTTTGTACGTAGGGACCGTCGATATGGGCGGTGATCACTTACCATCAAGCACATATTTGCTTGTTTGTCAGTATTTAATATATAAAATTCTCGTGTCACAGTTTTCGTTGCCATACTCCTCCGAAACGGCTTGACCGATTTTGATGATATTTTTTGTGCTTATCCGGTATCTATGAGAATCGGCCAACATCTATTTTTCATCCCCCTAAATGTTAGGGGTAGTCCACCCCTAATTTTTTTTTTTATTTTTTAGACAAAATTTTTAATTTCTATTTTTTTATGATACAACATACAAAAATACATACAATCCTCAATTTTCATCCTTCTACGATCAACCCTTATTTTTTAATAGCCATTTTAGTAATTTAATCATACGCTGACGAAGTTGCGCGGGTCAGCTAGTTTGATATAAAAACAACTAGAATCTAAATCTTTCTAGAACTTTCTCACCTTTAAGCAGCAGGTACTCATGTATAGCATCGACATCCTGCTTCCTCTCAGCGAATACCAGCGCTGGTGGTGGTGTTTTCTGGAGACAGTGCAGCAGATGCACCGTGCGAGCCTCGGCCTGGACCGCCTCCAACTCCTGGCGCACGTTGAGGGACGCCGCACCAGCTCGACCCACGTTCACCGTCACAGGCTTCACCAGGGCTGATCTGTGGATAATTGGGCCCTTGACTAATTTTTTAAAATTAATTTTATGTGAAATTTACGTCGTTTAAAACATAAAACAGAAAGAAATGTTGAAATATTCTCAAAAATAAAAAAGTTATAAGCCTTTGAAGTTTGGTGTAACCGTCAAACTGCGGGAAAGAGAAGTATCAGTGTAATCACGTCACGCCATAACGGTACGTGCGTCGGAAAGGGATAGCAAGATATCTACAATATTCCCCCACTAAACTGTTTTTAACCCGTCGGAGACGTCACATATGTATGTTACACAAGCTTATGGGCCACCGGAGGCCGAGCCGCCCGTGACTATCTACAAGTAAGGTCCAATATTTCTATAGTAGAAATAATACCAAAAAAATACATATAGAATATATTTCACAATACCTTTTCACACAAAGTATGTACACTTAAACTCTAAGGGCGAATTGCAACGCTATTACTAATCTACAGTTAAACCTAAACTCGACTTATCCTACAGCGCACTCCATCTTAATCAAGATTTGAGATGAATAGAGATTTATCGCGGGTCGCAAGTGGCCCTTAAAAGCTGATTTAGCTCTACAAATGGGTACTTGACTGTTTTTTTATTATTATTAATTTTATATAAAATGTACGTCTAAAATATAAAACAGAGAGAAATATTGAAATATTCTCAAAAGATACAAAGATATAAGCCTTTGTAGTTTGGTGTAACCTTCAAACTGCTGGAAAGAGAAGTATCAGTACAATCACGTCACGCCATAACGGTCAAGATATCTCCTCTCCAGAGTTTAAAATATGTATTACTGCCTCATTTTTCAACCAATTTCGATGCAGTTTTTACAGAAGAGTTTCTTTTTCGTTATATTTGCTACTAGCTTTTGCCCGCTGCTCCGCACGCTTATTTTGTAGGGCCATCGGAAAAAACTTTTGATTTGTCGATCCGCCCTGTCGCTTGAGTTTAAATATGGTCGACCCAGATATCGATTTAAAGTAAATCGGCCCAAAGCAAAGAAAAACGAAATGGCAGCCACTTTTGACAGGTCTGACAGCGGTTCTGTAGTTCGGAACTACGGGGCGACCCAGATATCGATTTTGAAGTCAATCGGCCCAGAAACATCGAAAATCAAAATGGCGGCCACTTTTGACAGGTTTGACAGCGGATCTGTCGTTCGGAACCAAGGGGCGACTCAGATATCGATTTTGAAGTCAATCGGCCCAAAAACAAAGAAAAACAAAATGGCGGTCACTTTTGACAGGTCTGACAGCGGTTCTGTCGTTCGGAACCAAGGGGCGACTCAGATATCGATTTTGAAGTCAATCGGCCCAGAAACATAGAAAATCAAAATAGCGGCCACTTTTGACAGGTTTGACAGCGGATCTGTCGTTCGGAACCACGGGGCGACCCGGATATCGATTTTGAAGTCAATCGGCCCAGAAACATGGAAAAACAAAATAGTGGCCACTTTTGACAGGTCTGACAGCGGTTCTGTCGTTCGGAACCAAGGGGCGACCCAGATATCGATTTTGAAGTCAATCGGTCCAGAAACAAAGAAAATCAAAATGGCGGCCACTTTTGACAGGTCTGGCAGCGGTTCTGTAGTTCGGAACTACGGGGCGACCCAGATATCGATTTTGAAGTCAATCGGCCCAGAAACAAAGAAAATCAAAATGGCGGCCACTTTTGACAGGTTTGACAGCGGATCTGTCGTTCGGAACCACGGGGCGACCCGGATATCGATTTTGAAGTCAATCGGCCCAGAAATATAGAAAAACAAAATAGTGGCCACTTTTGACAGGTCTGACAGCGTTTCTGTCGTTCGGAACCGAGGGGCGACCCAGATATCGATTTTGAAGTCAATCGGCCCAGAAACATAGAAAAACAAAATAGTGGCCACTTTTGACAGGTCTGACAGCGGTTCTGTCGTTCGGAACCAAGGGGCGACTCAGATATCGATTTTGAAGTCAATCGGCCCAAAAACAAAGAAAAACAAAATGGCGGTCACTTTTGACAGGTCTGACAGCGGTTCTGTCGTTCGGAACCAAGGGGCGACTCAGATATCGACTTTGAAGTCAATCGGCCCAGAAACATAGAAAATCAAAATAGCGGCCACTTTTGACAGGTCTGACAGCAGTTCTGTCGTTTGGAACCACTGGGCGACCCAGATATCGATTTTGAAGTCAATCGGCCCAAAAACAAAGAAAAACAAAATGGCGGCCACTTTTGACAGGTCTGACAGCGGTTCTGTCATTCGGAACCACGGGGCGACCCAGATATCGATTTTGAAGTCAATCGGCCCAAAAACAAAGAAAGACAAAATGGCGGCCACTTTTGACAGGTTGACAGCGGTTCTGTCATTCGGAACCACGGGGCGACTCAGATATCGATTTTGAAGTCAATCGGCCCAGAAACAAAGAAACAAATTTTCAACCCCTATTTCATCCCTTTGTAGGATAAAAATATATCGCACCCCATTTCTGTCCTTAGGGCTAAAACTATCCTCATACCAACTTTCTTAAAAATCCGTTCAGCGGTTTCTGGATTCCCATAAAAACTTTCATCCCCTATTTCATCTAATTAGGGGTTGATTTAAAAAAAAGTAGCCCATTTGTGTCTTTAAACTCAAAGACATGCACTATCCCATACCAAATTTCGTAAAAATCCATTAAGTGCGCCTAAAATTCCTATACAAACGTTCATCCCCTATTTCATCCCATTAGGGGTTGATTTAAAAAAGTGGGTTGATTTAAAAGAGTTACTGTCGCTTTTATTATTTAGTAAGGATTACATATAACTATGTGTATAAAATCAATCATAGTCAAATACCCAATTGTATATGTTACAATATATAGTAATTTAATAATCCGCAGCGGTATTCGCCAAGTAATCTCTCCTGCCAATGTTCGACGCTTGTTTGTTCTGCACAGCTTCCAGTTTGGGACATTCTGTTGACAAAAATCAATTTCATTATAATATTCACATTAAAAGCGGTAGCTTAGTGGGGAATGGTACGGACCGCCGAGACAAGTGTCGGAGGTTCGAGATCAACCACAAAATGGAGCATACACCGACGACTTTTCTGTTAAGTGTATTTTCTTTGTGAAATATCGCTTGCTATAGCGGTGAAGGAAAACATCGTGAGGAAAGCTGCATACCCGAGAATTTCTTTATCGGAATTTGGAAGGTTTGTGAAGTCTACGAACCCGCATCAGTCCAGCGTGGTAGACTAAGGCCTAACCCCTCTCATTAGTAGAGGAGGCCCGTGACCAGCAGTGGGACAGTAATATTACATTAAATAGTAAGTCGCCTCGTTGGTCAAGTGGTAGCATATATGGGCTGTGGACCGGGAGGTCACGGGTTCGATTCCCAGGTCAGGTAAAGCGAATTTTCTAATTTATTTTGCCCGGAATTGGATCCCTCAGAGGGGGTTGAAGTCAGGCAGTTGGTTAGTCTTAAAAACTTAGCCAAAATCATTTCTGCAACATGCTTGAAAATGTGTGTTGCGTCGGCCCCCTATTTAAGTTGGGATAAGTGCGGGTGGAAAGAAAGAAAAAGATCCACATTAATAAGTAGCGATAGCTTGGTTATGAGCAGTGCGGATTGCCGAGACGAGTGTCGGAGGTTCGAGACCACGTCGTGTGTCTGTGTGTGTGTGTGTGCGTGTCTGTGTGTATATCTGTGTGTGTACGTACCCGTGATCCGATGTCCGAGTCCCCCGCAGTAGGCGCAGCCGTGTCCCGCGGGCTCGGGCACCGCGGCCGCGCCGATCATGTCCAGCAGGAACCCGGGCACCTGCGTCACGAGTCACAACCACATCAGTTACATCCACTGTAATGGACAAGGTTCGGCAACACCCGGGACACTTAATATTATAATAGGACACTTTTGTCCACAGATTCCTCCATAAAGACATCATCTGTCCTGTCAATCCTATCATAATTCAGTCATATCTTCTGTCAGAAGATGTGACAAGTCTCTGAGAACACTTTCGACCACAGCTTACTCCATGATGAAAACACCAGTAGAGTAACTTTTGACAGTCGATTCGGTTTCAACTAATTCGTAAACAATTCTATGGTAATCGTCATTCATACCTTAAATCCCGCTTCTGTCAACAGATGTGCCAAGTCTCTGAGGACAATTTCGTCCACAGATTCTTCAATCACCAGCTCTGTCGATCCTACGATAATTCAGTCATACCTTCTGTCAGCAGATGTACTAAATCCCTGAAGACACTTTCGTCCACAGATTCCTCAAACACCATTCCTGCTGACCCTACGATGATGCATACCTTCTGTCCCGCCTCTGTCAGCAGATGTGCCAGGTCCCTGAGTACGCTTTCGTCCACAGCCCGTCCCAGGAGCGTGGTGGCGACGCCCCCGCCGCCAGCTCGACCAGTCCTCCCTATCCTGTGGACATAGTTCTCTATGTCTTCAGGCATGTCGTAGTTTATCACGTGCTGGATGTTGGCAAAGTCCAGACCTGAAGACAAAAATAAAAACTTAACTGACCGACTTCAAAATCCGATCGTTACCAAATTGATACGGGACCACCCTTGAAATAAGCTCTATCGAATGCAAAAAGTGAGCGGTAGAGCCACGCTGTATAGACAGTAATGTCTACAGCGCGAATAGGTCGGCTCGACCAGTTAGATACCACTGTCTCGCAGAAAACCGACGTAAAGTGGCAGCTTGCTGTCGCGTCTCGTTCGGTGAGTGAGATTTCCGGTGGCCCATTCCCCCCCCCCCCCTCGATTACCCAATCCCTTTCCTCTCCCCTTCCATTTCCTCCTTTTAAGTTGGCAACGCACCCATGATTCTTTTTGTGTCTTGGGTGTCTATGGGCGGTGGAGATCACTTACCATCAGGTGACCCATCTGCTCGTTTGCCAATCTTTGCTATAAAAAAAAGAAAGAATTTTGAAAATCGGTCCACATTTGACGGAGATATCGCGTGACATACATAAAAAAAATGCAGATGAATTGAAAACCTTTCTCTTTTTGGAAGTCAATCGAAAAATTGTTCTCAAACTTCAGTAACGCCATCTACCACTTATTACAATGTGAGGACGTTTTTTACATCTCAGAGACTGGCAATCTAGCAGATGGATCACCTGATGGTAAGTGATCTCCACCGCCCATAGACACCCAAGACACAAAAAGAATCATGGGAGCATTGCCAACCTAAAGAACGGTAATGGGAATTGGGAAAAGAAGGGGGAATTTGGCCAACGAAATACTCACCACTCACTTTACGACGGTTTTCTGTGAGACAGTGGTATTAAATAGAAAAAAAATACATCCAACAGTCACAAACCTAGTCCTGCCCCCCCACTAGGTATAACCTGTATCGTGGGTGTCAGAGGCTATGAGAGACGCGCGCTCTCACAACACACACACAAGAAACTAATATCTGTGTCACACAAACATTTGTCTCAATGCGGGGATCGAACCCGCGGCCTCTCGCTTCACAGCCGGCTACTCGCCCGACAAGCCACGGAAGCTGTCTGTCTGTATTTCCAGTCGAGCCGGTCCATTAGTGCTGTAGACGTTACTGTCTACAGCGTGGCTCTATAACCCAACTCACCTTTGCTAGCAACGTCTGTAGCCACCAGGACATCCTTCTCCCCCTTCCTGAACGCCTCCACTGCTCTGGACCGCTCCTCCTGATCCTTACCACCATGTATCGCCACAGCTTCAACACCTGGAACAAAGTTATGATTATTAAAGTTATACTATATTGTGCTACAGCAGCGATAGCTCAGTTGGGAATGGTATGGACTGCTGAGAAAAGTGTCGGAGGTTCGAGACCAACCACAAAATGGAGCATACACCGACGACTTTCCTATGTTAAGTGTATTTTCATTGTCAAATATCGCTTGCTATAACGGTGAAGGAAAACATCGTGAAGAAACCTGTATACCTGAGAATTTCTTCACAGTATTTCGAAGGTATGTGAAGTGTACCAACCCGCATTAGTCCAGCGTGGTAGACTAAGGCCTAACCCCTCTCATTAGTAGAGGAGGCCCGTGCCCAGCAGTGGGACAGTAATATACAGGGCTAATATTATTATTATTATTTATATTGTGCAAAATTTAATAAGATTTTGGTCACGACATATTTATTAGAACGTAAAACAACGGAATAAAACAATACAATAAACTACATAATTCAAAAACAGATCCCGAGAGGAAATAGAATGCAGTCTAGCGGATTCTAAACACAACATTGGTGCGTTTACAGATACACCTTGGAATATTTAATCAATGTATATGGAGATACCTATAAATTTATTCATTTAACAATGATAAGTCGGTTTATGAACTTTTACGGACGGACAGACTGACGCACTGACGCACTGACGGAAGGACTGACTGACGGACGGGCTGACGGCCTCACGTACTGAAACGTTATGTTTATACAACACAAGCAGGCCAACTATGAGTTTTTTTACATTACTCGCTAGCTACACCCTCTCAATAGTAAAGGAGGCCCGTGCCCAGCAGCGGGACAGTAATTTTCACATTCTAGTTGAAGTTATACTTCTTTAGGCGCGTTATGAAAAAATGTTGAGAGTGAAATTTTCACATCTGTGACGAAAAAAATTAACAGTATGAAGTTGTCTACAGTATGAAGTTGTCTGCTTAACCGCGTACACGTACACGCACCCATTTGACTTAGATTGCAATTTAATATTGTTTAAATTCTTTGATAATATTAAATATATAATAATAATTAATTAAAATACTTTACTTGTGACTAATGTAAGGATTGGACGTTCTGCGAATTGGATGTTTTGCGAATTGGATATTTTACGAATTGGACATTTTGCGAATTGGACATTTTGCGAATTGGACTTTTGCGAATTGGACATTTTGCGTTTTGGACATTTTGAGAATTGGACATTTAGCGAATTGAACATTGTGCAAATTGGACATTTCGCGAATCGGATATTTCGCGAATTGGACATTTTGAGATTTGGACATTTTGGGAATTGGACATTTTGAGAATTGGACATTTCGCGAAACGGACATTTCGCGTATTAGACATTGTGCGAATTGGACATTGTGCGAATTGGACATTTCGCGAATTGGACATTTTGAGGATTGGACATTTCGCGAATTGGACATTTTGAGAATTGGACATTTTGAGATTTGGACATTTTGGGAATTGGACATTTTGCGAAACGGACATTTCGCGAATTGGACATTTTGAGAATTGGACATTTTGAGAATTGGACATTTTGAGATTTGGACATTTTGGGAATTGGACATTTCGCGAATTGGACATTATGAGAATTGGAAATTTTGAGAATTGGACATTGTGCGAATTGGACATTTTGAGAATTGGACCATGTGGGAATTGGACATTCTGCGCCTAAACGAACAAAACATGCATCTTATACCATGGGCCATTGTTCTACGAGCAGGTGACAGCTAAAATGGTTGTTTTGCGTATGTTTTTATTTGTTGATTATCCTTTTCCAATTCTTCTATTATTTTATTGTAATTAATTATTTGCATGCAATTAAAAACTATTTTTTAATGATGCCAAAGAAGTATAACTTCTCACGCGCGTACATTAGTACACGCACCCATTTTTTATCATTTATTGGAGACGACATAAACAGTTATACAGCGGCCTGCGCAGAAAAATTTCTGACAACCGTAAATGTATTCGAACTCGATGCGCGTCTATGAAATTTGTATGAAATATTAACCAAACGTCATCAGTGCGCAGCGAACTCGAATACATTTACATTTACATTTACATTAGTTTTTCGTGCTCGGGCTACTGTTTATATCTTATACAGATAAGGCTCAATTGCACCACTATTATTAACCTAGAGTTAGTCCTAACCGCAAGTTAAGTTACATGGCATTCATACATTTTCTGACAATTTAGCTTGCGGTTAGGACTAACTCTAGGTTAATAATAGTGGTGCAATTGAGCCTTAACAGAATAGGAACTGACTTTATTAATCTAAGATAGGAACAATAGAAAATAAAAATGCGTAACCAACACTAATATCCACAAATACTTTTTTGCCTGTACCTACCCCTTCAGGGATATAGGCGTGAGTCTATGTATGTATGTTTATAATTTGGGGCCAGATTTGATCAATTTGAAGTCAGTTCGTTAATCTTTTAAACATAACATAACATAAGCTCACGCCTGTATCCCCGAAGGGGTAGGCAGAAGCGGACTAGTGAACTAGAACACCCTCATTTCGCCGAGCTTAGTTCCGTCCCAGATGTGATAGGGGGCGAGCCTATCGCCATATCGGGCACAAATTCCAGACTCCGGGCTGATGTGGAAAAATCCAATATCACTTTGCCCGACCCGGGGATCGAACCCGAGACCTCAGAGCCGTAGTCGTACCGAAATACCACCACGCCACAGAGAGCAGTTAATTTTTTAAACTTGTGATATCCTGTTTCATAAAGTTGGTATCACTAATCATGGGTGTATATCGACGGCCCCTACGTAAAAAGGGACATGTCAAAATGTCATATTTTTTATTGCATATATGGCTTTAGATTATCCATACGCTCATAACTATATAGATATATTTTTTTATTATTTTATATTCTAAAAATTCTAATTTAAATATTAATAGAATAAGATAACAAGTATGATAATTCTTAAACTTATAAATGAACTTCATTTCGTTCTCTTGAAAACCTCAGTTTTTGACATGTCGCTTTGTACGTAGGGACCGTCGATATGGGCGGTGATCACTTACCATCAAGCACATATTTGCTTGTTTGTCAGTATTTAATATATAAAATTCTCGTGTCACAGTTTTCGTTGCCATACTCCTCCGAAACGGCTTGACCGATTTTGATGATATTTTTTGTGCTTATCCGGTATCTATGAGAATCGGCCAACATCTATTTTTCATCCCCCTAAATGTTAGGGGTAGTCCACCCCTAATTTTTTTTTTTATTTTTTAGACAAAATTTTTAATTTCTATTTTTTTATGATACAACATACAAAAATACATACAATCCTCAATTTTCATCCTTCTACGATCAACCCTTATTTTTTAATAGCCATTTTAGTAATTTAATCATACGCTGACGAAGTTGCGCGGGTCAGCTAGTTTGATATAAAAACAACTAGAATCTAAATCTTTCTAGAACTTTCTCACCTTTAAGCAGCAGGTACTCATGTATAGCATCGACATCCTGCTTCCTCTCAGCGAATACCAGCGCTGGTGGTGGTGTTTTCTGGAGACAGTGCAGCAGATGCACCGTGCGAGCCTCGGCCTGGACCGCCTCCAACTCCTGGCGCACGTTGAGGGACGCCGCACCAGCTCGACCCACGTTCACCGTCACAGGCTTCACCAGGGCTGATCTGTGGATAATTGGGCCCTTGACTAATTTTTTAAAATTAATTTTATGTGAAATTTACGTCGTTTAAAACATAAAACAGAAAGAAATGTTGAAATATTCTCAAAAATAAAAAAGTTATAAGCCTTTGAAGTTTGGTGTAACCGTCAAACTGCGGGAAAGAGAAGTATCAGTGTAATCACGTCACGCCATAACGGTACGTGCGTCGGAAAGGGATAGCAAGATATCTACAATATTCCCCCACTAAACTGTTTTTAACCCGTCGGAGACGTCACATATGTATGTTACACAAGCTTATGGGCCACCGGAGGCCGAGCCGCCCGTGACTATCTACAAGTAAGGTCCAATATTTCTATAGTAGAAATAATACCAAAAAAATACATATAGAATATATTTCACAATACCTTTTCACACAAAGTATGTACACTTAAACTCTAAGGGCGAATTGCAACGCTATTACTAATCTACAGTTAAACCTAAACTCGACTTATCCTACAGCGCACTCCATCTTAATCAAGATTTGAGATGAATAGAGATTTATCGCGGGTCGCAAGTGGCCCTTAAAAGCTGATTTAGCTCTACAAATGGGTACTTGACTGTTTTTTTATTATTATTAATTTTATATAAAATGTACGTCTAAAATATAAAACAGAGAGAAATATTGAAATATTCTCAAAAGATACAAAGATATAAGCCTTTGTAGTTTGGTGTAACCTTCAAACTGCTGGAAAGAGAAGTATCAGTACAATCACGTCACGCCATAACGGTCAAGATATCTCCTCTCCAGAGTTTAAAATATGTATTACTGCCTCATTTTTCAACCAATTTCGATGCAGTTTTTACAGAAGAGTTTCTTTTTCGTTATATTTGCTACTAGCTTTTGCCCGCTGCTCCGCACGCTTATTTTGTAGGGCCATCGGAAAAAACTTTTGATTTGTCGATCCGCCCTGTCGCTTGAGTTTAAATATGGTCGACCCAGATATCGATTTAAAGTAAATCGGCCCAAAGCAAAGAAAAACGAAATGGCAGCCACTTTTGACAGGTCTGACAGCGGTTCTGTAGTTCGGAACTACGGGGCGACCCAGATATCGATTTTGAAGTCAATCGGCCCAGAAACATCGAAAATCAAAATGGCGGCCACTTTTGACAGGTTTGACAGCGGATCTGTCGTTCGGAACCAAGGGGCGACTCAGATATCGATTTTGAAGTCAATCGGCCCAAAAACAAAGAAAAACAAAATGGCGGTCACTTTTGACAGGTCTGACAGCGGTTCTGTCGTTCGGAACCAAGGGGCGACTCAGATATCGATTTTGAAGTCAATCGGCCCAGAAACATAGAAAATCAAAATAGCGGCCACTTTTGACAGGTTTGACAGCGGATCTGTCGTTCGGAACCACGGGGCGACCCGGATATCGATTTTGAAGTCAATCGGCCCAGAAACATGGAAAAACAAAATAGTGGCCACTTTTGACAGGTCTGACAGCGGTTCTGTCGTTCGGAACCAAGGGGCGACCCAGATATCGATTTTGAAGTCAATCGGTCCAGAAACAAAGAAAATCAAAATGGCGGCCACTTTTGACAGGTCTGGCAGCGGTTCTGTAGTTCGGAACTACGGGGCGACCCAGATATCGATTTTGAAGTCAATCGGCCCAGAAACAAAGAAAATCAAAATGGCGGCCACTTTTGACAGGTTTGACAGCGGATCTGTCGTTCGGAACCACGGGGCGACCCGGATATCGATTTTGAAGTCAATCGGCCCAGAAATATAGAAAAACAAAATAGTGGCCACTTTTGACAGGTCTGACAGCGTTTCTGTCGTTCGGAACCGAGGGGCGACCCAGATATCGATTTTGAAGTCAATCGGCCCAGAAACATAGAAAAACAAAATAGTGGCCACTTTTGACAGGTCTGACAGCGGTTCTGTCGTTCGGAACCAAGGGGCGACTCAGATATCGATTTTGAAGTCAATCGGCCCAAAAACAAAGAAAAACAAAATGGCGGTCACTTTTGACAGGTCTGACAGCGGTTCTGTCGTTCGGAACCAAGGGGCGACTCAGATATCGACTTTGAAGTCAATCGGCCCAGAAACATAGAAAATCAAAATAGCGGCCACTTTTGACAGGTCTGACAGCAGTTCTGTCGTTTGGAACCACTGGGCGACCCAGATATCGATTTTGAAGTCAATCGGCCCAAAAACAAAGAAAAACAAAATGGCGGCCACTTTTGACAGGTCTGACAGCGGTTCTGTCATTCGGAACCACGGGGCGACCCAGATATCGATTTTGAAGTCAATCGGCCCAAAAACAAAGAAAGACAAAATGGCGGCCACTTTTGACAGGTTGACAGCGGTTCTGTCATTCGGAACCACGGGGCGACTCAGATATCGATTTTGAAGTCAATCGGCCCAGAAACAAAGAAACAAATTTTCAACCCCTATTTCATCCCTTTGTAGGATAAAAATATATCGCACCCCATTTCTGTCCTTAGGGCTAAAACTATCCTCATACCAACTTTCTTAAAAATCCGTTCAGCGGTTTCTGGATTCCCATAAAAACTTTCATCCCCTATTTCATCTAATTAGGGGTTGATTTAAAAAAAAGTAGCCCATTTGTGTCTTTAAACTCAAAGACATGCACTATCCCATACCAAATTTCGTAAAAATCCATTAAGTGCGCCTAAAATTCCTATACAAACGTTCATCCCCTATTTCATCCCATTAGGGGTTGATTTAAAAAAGTGGGTTGATTTAAAAGAGTTACTGTCGCTTTTATTATTTAGTAAGGATTACATATAACTATGTGTATAAAATCAATCATAGTCAAATACCCAATTGTATATGTTACAATATATAGTAATTTAATAATCCGCAGCGGTATTCGCCAAGTAATCTCTCCTGCCAATGTTCGACGCTTGTTTGTTCTGCACAGCTTCCAGTTTGGGACATTCTGTTGACAAAAATCAATTTCATTATAATATTCACATTAAAAGCGGTAGCTTAGTGGGGAATGGTACGGACCGCCGAGACAAGTGTCGGAGGTTCGAGATCAACCACAAAATGGAGCATACACCGACGACTTTTCTGTTAAGTGTATTTTCTTTGTGAAATATCGCTTGCTATAGCGGTGAAGGAAAACATCGTGAGGAAAGCTGCATACCCGAGAATTTCTTTATCGGAATTTGGAAGGTTTGTGAAGTCTACGAACCCGCATCAGTCCAGCGTGGTAGACTAAGGCCTAACCCCTCTCATTAGTAGAGGAGGCCCGTGACCAGCAGTGGGACAGTAATATTACATTAAATAGTAAGTCGCCTCGTTGGTCAAGTGGTAGCATATATGGGCTGTGGACCGGGAGGTCACGGGTTCGATTCCCAGGTCAGGTAAAGCGAATTTTCTAATTTATTTTGCCCGGAATTGGATCCCTCAGAGGGGGTTGAAGTCAGGCAGTTGGTTAGTCTTAAAAACTTAGCCAAAATCATTTCTGCAACATGCTTGAAAATGTGTGTTGCGTCGGCCCCCTATTTAAGTTGGGATAAGTGCGGGTGGAAAGAAAGAAAAAGATCCACATTAATAAGTAGCGATAGCTTGGTTATGAGCAGTGCGGATTGCCGAGACGAGTGTCGGAGGTTCGAGACCACGTCGTGTGTCTGTGTGTGTGTGTGTGCGTGTCTGTGTGTATATCTGTGTGTGTACGTACCCGTGATCCGATGTCCGAGTCCCCCGCAGTAGGCGCAGCCGTGTCCCGCGGGCTCGGGCACCGCGGCCGCGCCGATCATGTCCAGCAGGAACCCGGGCACCTGCGTCACGAGTCACAACCACATCAGTTACATCCACTGTAATGGACAAGGTTCGGCAACACCCGGGACACTTAATATTATAATAGGACACTTTTGTCCACAGATTCCTCCATAAAGACATCATCTGTCCTGTCAATCCTATCATAATTCAGTCATATCTTCTGTCAGAAGATGTGACAAGTCTCTGAGAACACTTTCGACCACAGCTTACTCCATGATGAAAACACCAGTAGAGTAACTTTTGACAGTCGATTCGGTTTCAACTAATTCGTAAACAATTCTATGGTAATCGTCATTCATACCTTAAATCCCGCTTCTGTCAACAGATGTGCCAAGTCTCTGAGGACAATTTCGTCCACAGATTCTTCAATCACCAGCTCTGTCGATCCTACGATAATTCAGTCATACCTTCTGTCAGCAGATGTACTAAATCCCTGAAGACACTTTCGTCCACAGATTCCTCAAACACCATTCCTGCTGACCCTACGATGATGCATACCTTCTGTCCCGCCTCTGTCAGCAGATGTGCCAGGTCCCTGAGTACGCTTTCGTCCACAGCCCGTCCCAGGAGCGTGGTGGCGACGCCCCCGCCGCCAGCTCGACCAGTCCTCCCTATCCTGTGGACATAGTTCTCTATGTCTTCAGGCATGTCGTAGTTTATCACGTGCTGGATGTTGGCAAAGTCCAGACCTGAAGACAAAAATAAAAACTTAACTGACCGACTTCAAAATCCGATCGTTACCAAATTGATACGGGACCACCCTTGAAATAAGCTCTATCGAATGCAAAAAGTGAGCGGTAGAGCCACGCTGTATAGACAGTAATGTCTACAGCGCGAATAGGTCGGCTCGACCAGTTAGATACCACTGTCTCGCAGAAAACCGACGTAAAGTGGCAGCTTGCTGTCGCGTCTCGTTCGGTGAGTGAGATTTCCGGTGGCCCATTCCCCCCCCCCCCCTCGATTACCCAATCCCTTTCCTCTCCCCTTCCATTTCCTCCTTTTAAGTTGGCAACGCACCCATGATTCTTTTTGTGTCTTGGGTGTCTATGGGCGGTGGAGATCACTTACCATCAGGTGACCCATCTGCTCGTTTGCCAATCTTTGCTATAAAAAAAAGAAAGAATTTTGAAAATCGGTCCACATTTGACGGAGATATCGCGTGACATACATAAAAAAAATGCAGATGAATTGAAAACCTTTCTCTTTTTGGAAGTCAATCGAAAAATTGTTCTCAAACTTCAGTAACGCCATCTACCACTTATTACAATGTGAGGACGTTTTTTACATCTCAGAGACTGGCAATCTAGCAGATGGATCACCTGATGGTAAGTGATCTCCACCGCCCATAGACACCCAAGACACAAAAAGAATCATGGGAGCATTGCCAACCTAAAGAACGGTAATGGGAATTGGGAAAAGAAGGGGGAATTTGGCCAACGAAATACTCACCACTCACTTTACGACGGTTTTCTGTGAGACAGTGGTATTAAATAGAAAAAAAATACATCCAACAGTCACAAACCTAGTCCTGCCCCCCCACTAGGTATAACCTGTATCGTGGGTGTCAGAGGCTATGAGAGACGCGCGCTCTCACAACACACACACAAGAAACTAATATCTGTGTCACACAAACATTTGTCTCAATGCGGGGATCGAACCCGCGGCCTCTCGCTTCACAGCCGGCTACTCGCCCGACAAGCCACGGAAGCTGTCTGTCTGTATTTCCAGTCGAGCCGGTCCATTAGTGCTGTAGACGTTACTGTCTACAGCGTGGCTCTATAACCCAACTCACCTTTGCTAGCAACGTCTGTAGCCACCAGGACATCCTTCTCCCCCTTCCTGAACGCCTCCACTGCTCTGGACCGCTCCTCCTGATCCTTACCACCATGTATCGCCACAGCTTCAACACCTGGAACAAAGTTATGATTATTAAAGTTATACTATATTGTGCTACAGCAGCGATAGCTCAGTTGGGAATGGTATGGACTGCTGAGAAAAGTGTCGGAGGTTCGAGACCAACCACAAAATGGAGCATACACCGACGACTTTCCTATGTTAAGTGTATTTTCATTGTCAAATATCGCTTGCTATAACGGTGAAGGAAAACATCGTGAAGAAACCTGTATACCTGAGAATTTCTTCACAGTATTTCGAAGGTATGTGAAGTGTACCAACCCGCATTAGTCCAGCGTGGTAGACTAAGGCCTAACCCCTCTCATTAGTAGAGGAGGCCCGTGCCCAGCAGTGGGACAGTAATATACAGGGCTAATATTATTATTATTATTTATATTGTGCAAAATTTAATAAGATTTTGGTCACGACATATTTATTAGAACGTAAAACAACGGAATAAAACAATACAATAAACTACATAATTCAAAAACAGATCCCGAGAGGAAATAGAATGCAGTCTAGCGGATTCTAAACACAACATTGGTGCGTTTACAGATACACCTTGGAATATTTAATCAATGTATATGGAGATACCTATAAATTTATTCATTTAACAATGATAAGTCGGTTTATGAACTTTTACGGACGGACAGACTGACGCACTGACGCACTGACGGAAGGACTGACTGACGGACGGGCTGACGGCCTCACGTACTGAAACGTTATGTTTATACAACACAAGCAGGCCAACTATGAGTTTTTTTACATTACTCGCTAGCTACACCCTCTCAATAGTAAAGGAGGCCCGTGCCCAGCAGCGGGACAGTAATTTTCACATTCTAGTTGAAGTTATACTTCTTTAGGCGCGTTATGAAAAAATGTTGAGAGTGAAATTTTCACATCTGTGACGAAAAAAATTAACAGTATGAAGTTGTCTACAGTATGAAGTTGTCTGCTTAACCGCGTACACGTACACGCACCCATTTGACTTAGATTGCAATTTAATATTGTTTAAATTCTTTGATAATATTAAATATATAATAATAATTAATTAAAATACTTTACTTGTGACTAATGTAAGGATTGGACGTTCTGCGAATTGGATGTTTTGCGAATTGGATATTTTACGAATTGGACATTTTGCGAATTGGACATTTTGCGAATTGGACTTTTGCGAATTGGACATTTTGCGTTTTGGACATTTTGAGAATTGGACATTTAGCGAATTGAACATTGTGCAAATTGGACATTTCGCGAATCGGATATTTCGCGAATTGGACATTTTGAGATTTGGACATTTTGGGAATTGGACATTTTGAGAATTGGACATTTCGCGAAACGGACATTTCGCGTATTAGACATTGTGCGAATTGGACATTGTGCGAATTGGACATTTCGCGAATTGGACATTTTGAGGATTGGACATTTCGCGAATTGGACATTTTGAGAATTGGACATTTTGAGATTTGGACATTTTGGGAATTGGACATTTTGCGAAACGGACATTTCGCGAATTGGACATTTTGAGAATTGGACATTTTGAGAATTGGACATTTTGAGATTTGGACATTTTGGGAATTGGACATTTCGCGAATTGGACATTATGAGAATTGGAAATTTTGAGAATTGGACATTGTGCGAATTGGACATTTTGAGAATTGGACCATGTGGGAATTGGACATTCTGCGCCTAAACGAACAAAACATGCATCTTATACCATGGGCCATTGTTCTACGAGCAGGTGACAGCTAAAATGGTTGTTTTGCGTATGTTTTTATTTGTTGATTATCCTTTTCCAATTCTTCTATTATTTTATTGTAATTAATTATTTGCATGCAATTAAAAACTATTTTTTAATGATGCCAAAGAAGTATAACTTCTCACGCGCGTACATTAGTACACGCACCCATTTTTTATCATTTATTGGAGACGACATAAACAGTTATACAGCGGCCTGCGCAGAAAAATTTCTGACAACCGTAAATGTATTCGAACTCGATGCGCGTCTATGAAATTTGTATGAAATATTAACCAAACGTCATCAGTGCGCAGCGAACTCGAATACATTTACATTTACATTTACATTAGTTTTTCGTGCTCGGGCTACTGTTTATATCTTATACAGATAAGGCTCAATTGCACCACTATTATTAACCTAGAGTTAGTCCTAACCGCAAGTTAAGTTACATGGCATTCATACATTTTCTGACAATTTAGCTTGCGGTTAGGACTAACTCTAGGTTAATAATAGTGGTGCAATTGAGCCTTAACAGAATAGGAACTGACTTTATTAATCTAAGATAGGAACAATAGAAAATAAAAATGCGTAACCAACACTAATATCCACAAATACTTTTTTGCCTGTACCTACCCCTTCAGGGATATAGGCGTGAGTCTATGTATGTATGTTTATAATTTGGGGCCAGATTTGATCAATTTGAAGTCAGTTCGTTAATCTTTTAAACATAACATAACATAAGCTCACGCCTGTATCCCCGAAGGGGTAGGCAGAAGCGGACTAGTGAACTAGAACACCCTCATTTCGCCGAGCTTAGTTCCGTCCCAGATGTGATAGGGGGCGAGCCTATCGCCATATCGGGCACAAATTCCAGACTCCGGGCTGATGTGGAAAAATCCAATATCACTTTGCCCGACCCGGGGATCGAACCCGAGACCTCAGAGCCGTAGTCGTACCGAAATACCACCACGCCACAGAGAGCAGTTAATTTTTTAAACTTGTGATATCCTGTTTCATAAAGTTGGTATCACTAATCATGGGTGTATATCGACGGCCCCTACGTAAAAAGGGACATGTCAAAATGTCATATTTTTTATTGCATATATGGCTTTAGATTATCCATACGCTCATAACTATATAGATATATTTTTTTATTATTTTATATTCTAAAAATTCTAATTTAAATATTAATAGAATAAGATAACAAGTATGATAATTCTTAAACTTATAAATGAACTTCATTTCGTTCTCTTGAAAACCTCAGTTTTTGACATGTCGCTTTGTACGTAGGGACCGTCGATATGGGCGGTGATCACTTACCATCAAGCACATATTTGCTTGTTTGTCAGTATTTAATATATAAAATTCTCGTGTCACAGTTTTCGTTGCCATACTCCTCCGAAACGGCTTGACCGATTTTGATGATATTTTTTGTGCTTATCCGGTATCTATGAGAATCGGCCAACATCTATTTTTCATCCCCCTAAATGTTAGGGGTAGTCCACCCCTAATTTTTTTTTTTATTTTTTAGACAAAATTTTTAATTTCTATTTTTTTATGATACAACATACAAAAATACATACAATCCTCAATTTTCATCCTTCTACGATCAACCCTTATTTTTTAATAGCCATTTTAGTAATTTAATCATACGCTGACGAAGTTGCGCGGGTCAGCTAGTTTGATATAAAAACAACTAGAATCTAAATCTTTCTAGAACTTTCTCACCTTTAAGCAGCAGGTACTCATGTATAGCATCGACATCCTGCTTCCTCTCAGCGAATACCAGCGCTGGTGGTGGTGTTTTCTGGAGACAGTGCAGCAGATGCACCGTGCGAGCCTCGGCCTGGACCGCCTCCAACTCCTGGCGCACGTTGAGGGACGCCGCACCAGCTCGACCCACGTTCACCGTCACAGGCTTCACCAGGGCTGATCTGTGGATAATTGGGCCCTTGACTAATTTTTTAAAATTAATTTTATGTGAAATTTACGTCGTTTAAAACATAAAACAGAAAGAAATGTTGAAATATTCTCAAAAATAAAAAAGTTATAAGCCTTTGAAGTTTGGTGTAACCGTCAAACTGCGGGAAAGAGAAGTATCAGTGTAATCACGTCACGCCATAACGGTACGTGCGTCGGAAAGGGATAGCAAGATATCTACAATATTCCCCCACTAAACTGTTTTTAACCCGTCGGAGACGTCACATATGTATGTTACACAAGCTTATGGGCCACCGGAGGCCGAGCCGCCCGTGACTATCTACAAGTAAGGTCCAATATTTCTATAGTAGAAATAATACCAAAAAAATACATATAGAATATATTTCACAATACCTTTTCACACAAAGTATGTACACTTAAACTCTAAGGGCGAATTGCAACGCTATTACTAATCTACAGTTAAACCTAAACTCGACTTATCCTACAGCGCACTCCATCTTAATCAAGATTTGAGATGAATAGAGATTTATCGCGGGTCGCAAGTGGCCCTTAAAAGCTGATTTAGCTCTACAAATGGGTACTTGACTGTTTTTTTATTATTATTAATTTTATATAAAATGTACGTCTAAAATATAAAACAGAGAGAAATATTGAAATATTCTCAAAAGATACAAAGATATAAGCCTTTGTAGTTTGGTGTAACCTTCAAACTGCTGGAAAGAGAAGTATCAGTACAATCACGTCACGCCATAACGGTCAAGATATCTCCTCTCCAGAGTTTAAAATATGTATTACTGCCTCATTTTTCAACCAATTTCGATGCAGTTTTTACAGAAGAGTTTCTTTTTCGTTATATTTGCTACTAGCTTTTGCCCGCTGCTCCGCACGCTTATTTTGTAGGGCCATCGGAAAAAACTTTTGATTTGTCGATCCGCCCTGTCGCTTGAGTTTAAATATGGTCGACCCAGATATCGATTTAAAGTAAATCGGCCCAAAGCAAAGAAAAACGAAATGGCAGCCACTTTTGACAGGTCTGACAGCGGTTCTGTAGTTCGGAACTACGGGGCGACCCAGATATCGATTTTGAAGTCAATCGGCCCAGAAACATCGAAAATCAAAATGGCGGCCACTTTTGACAGGTTTGACAGCGGATCTGTCGTTCGGAACCAAGGGGCGACTCAGATATCGATTTTGAAGTCAATCGGCCCAAAAACAAAGAAAAACAAAATGGCGGTCACTTTTGACAGGTCTGACAGCGGTTCTGTCGTTCGGAACCAAGGGGCGACTCAGATATCGATTTTGAAGTCAATCGGCCCAGAAACATAGAAAATCAAAATAGCGGCCACTTTTGACAGGTTTGACAGCGGATCTGTCGTTCGGAACCACGGGGCGACCCGGATATCGATTTTGAAGTCAATCGGCCCAGAAACATGGAAAAACAAAATAGTGGCCACTTTTGACAGGTCTGACAGCGGTTCTGTCGTTCGGAACCAAGGGGCGACCCAGATATCGATTTTGAAGTCAATCGGTCCAGAAACAAAGAAAATCAAAATGGCGGCCACTTTTGACAGGTCTGGCAGCGGTTCTGTAGTTCGGAACTACGGGGCGACCCAGATATCGATTTTGAAGTCAATCGGCCCAGAAACAAAGAAAATCAAAATGGCGGCCACTTTTGACAGGTTTGACAGCGGATCTGTCGTTCGGAACCACGGGGCGACCCGGATATCGATTTTGAAGTCAATCGGCCCAGAAATATAGAAAAACAAAATAGTGGCCACTTTTGACAGGTCTGACAGCGTTTCTGTCGTTCGGAACCGAGGGGCGACCCAGATATCGATTTTGAAGTCAATCGGCCCAGAAACATAGAAAAACAAAATAGTGGCCACTTTTGACAGGTCTGACAGCGGTTCTGTCGTTCGGAACCAAGGGGCGACTCAGATATCGATTTTGAAGTCAATCGGCCCAAAAACAAAGAAAAACAAAATGGCGGTCACTTTTGACAGGTCTGACAGCGGTTCTGTCGTTCGGAACCAAGGGGCGACTCAGATATCGACTTTGAAGTCAATCGGCCCAGAAACATAGAAAATCAAAATAGCGGCCACTTTTGACAGGTCTGACAGCAGTTCTGTCGTTTGGAACCACTGGGCGACCCAGATATCGATTTTGAAGTCAATCGGCCCAAAAACAAAGAAAAACAAAATGGCGGCCACTTTTGACAGGTCTGACAGCGGTTCTGTCATTCGGAACCACGGGGCGACCCAGATATCGATTTTGAAGTCAATCGGCCCAAAAACAAAGAAAGACAAAATGGCGGCCACTTTTGACAGGTTGACAGCGGTTCTGTCATTCGGAACCACGGGGCGACTCAGATATCGATTTTGAAGTCAATCGGCCCAGAAACAAAGAAACAAATTTTCAACCCCTATTTCATCCCTTTGTAGGATAAAAATATATCGCACCCCATTTCTGTCCTTAGGGCTAAAACTATCCTCATACCAACTTTCTTAAAAATCCGTTCAGCGGTTTCTGGATTCCCATAAAAACTTTCATCCCCTATTTCATCTAATTAGGGGTTGATTTAAAAAAAAGTAGCCCATTTGTGTCTTTAAACTCAAAGACATGCACTATCCCATACCAAATTTCGTAAAAATCCATTAAGTGCGCCTAAAATTCCTATACAAACGTTCATCCCCTATTTCATCCCATTAGGGGTTG